>JAQGBH010000113.1:0-74706 GCA_034698265.1 Sminthurinus aureus
CATGCCAAAAAACAGTGGTCAAATCAAATGGTAATCATGGTTTTGACCTAAAATTGACCCAAATCTACGTATTTTTCTCCTTTAAAGAACAAAAATAAAAATTACACAAGACCATTTTTGAATTTTTTCCTGTACAAATGTAATTTTGTAATTTTGATATTGAAATGAATACTGAATGCCCATGCATGCTCACATTTTTATATGTATATATATATATATATATACATATTATGAGATGTGACCGGACCCCTTTTATATACATGCATATGTACATATACCTATACTCTTGCTGTCTATTCTCATTATATAGTAAACATTTTTTTAAGTCTTAAAATATTTATATTTATTTCTCATTTGCGATTTTTGAGTCACAAAATAAACAATGATTAATTAGCCAATTTTCTACTTCGTGTGTAGTAAGTGCAAGTACATATTCAATTATTTAGTGACTTTTGGGATTACTACTACACACGAATAGAATAAAGTCAAAAAAACTTGTGTATATAAGTATTTGTATTGAGATAAAAATAATTTTTGTAGGTCTTCAAAAAAAAAGAACCCACAGTTATTTATTTATTTGTTCGAAATTTTGGACAAAAGGTAAGACTATATACTTTTCATTCTGTTTGTTGTTGTTTTTATATTATGCCCAGAAAATAGTATTTTTTGTTAATACACACAAACTAATAATAATACTACATAAAATATGATACTATATAATAGGTCATTTAATGTTCAAAATATTTTAAAAGTGGAACAATGTTTGTTATTTGTTATTGTGTTTATTACAGGTCTGTTTAGTGTGTGTGTGCATGTGTGTACGTATGTGCACTTTTGTGTTTGAGACTTTAATTCATCAAGTGGAACCGTCAATCCTTTTTAAACGTGTGTCCTGTATATAATATACTGAAGAAGACAATGTTCAATTAGTACTTAGTAATGATTATTATAATAATATTGTACAACGAGTAATATTATATACTATGGGTTTCTTTTTGTGAGTCACTATCACCATCACCGTCTCATAATGTAATAATTAGTATATATTATTATTATAATTGTACTCTACTGCAAAAAAGTTTGTTCCTATTCTTGTTCTTGGATTCTCTCTGGTCCTTCCTGAATCTATATACGAATGGGTAAGGGATTATATACGGATGCAAATTATGCTTTCATTATTTACTTCATTTCAATTTCATGTAGTGAATTCCTATGTATGATTACTGTTTTGTAAAAAAAAAAAACAAATTGTATTTTAAAATCTATAGGGGGAAAATCTAGTAAAAATAGTCATATTCCGTCAGCGGAAACTCGTTATATTGTTGGAGGAGGTGGAGATGCATTCCAAAGGACCGCTGTTGTGACTAGTACAAAAAATTGCGATATAATTCGCACACCATGTAAGAATATTTTCGATTCCCCATTATAATAATTTTACATATAGAAATGATTTATGGTATATTTTAGTTTTGGCAACACTTTATCCAATTCATCATGTCCTTTGTGTTTCTTTATTTTGTTTTAAATGTATAGCTTTGAGTACCTTTGGTCAGTCTGGAAGTAATAACAAATGCAAAACTCTACCACAACAGTTATCATTTCAAAAACAAAACCGCTGTGATTCCTTCGATTCGGGTAGTAATGGGTTTCTTCGAGGAAATGGAGTATCAACTCCGAATGGAGCCAATGGTGGCACCTCATTTCTTCAACATCATCATCATCATCACCAGCAGCAACAACAACAACAATTTGCAACAGCAACAATAAATGGAAAAACTGGTGTTGGAGCTGGTAAAACACTAGTCGCATTATATGATTATAGTTCAAGGCACAGCCGAGATGTAGATTTTAAAAAGGGAGATGTTTTGGAAGTAATTGATATGAGGTACATACATACATATATTTTTATGTATATTGTATACATATATATACGTTCAACAGTAGTTTTTAAAAAATAATTTTGAATTATTATTAAACAAATGATTTCAGGTTCTTTCTGATTTGTTTTTTCATTATTAAGTAACTGATTTTTGTATTGATTTTACATGTTTTTTTACTTTTTTGTTAATTCCTAGCGATGCGGATTGGTGGAATGTTTACGTGTTAAGAACTGGTCAAACCGGCTTTGTCCCAAGAAATTTTGTTGCAATTGAAAAATCTATTGAATCTGAAGAGTGAGAAAATAACATATTTTTTAAGAATATTATGCTTTTCTTCTATTGTTATTATTATCCATGCTTCATTTGGAATTACATAATATAGGTATTATGATGTATTTTAATTTTTGTTCTTCTTTTCTAATATTATTATGATTATAGTTGGTTCTTTGGAAAAATTTCTCGTCGAGAAGCAGAAAAAATTTTAATGGGTGAAGAGAATCCAAGAGGAACTTTTCTTATTCGTAATTCAGAACAAAATCCTGGGGCTTTTTCTTTAAGTGTAAAAGGTGAGACAAATATAACATTATTATATTATTCTATAGATCCCTCTAAAACGGAGAATAGAGAAAACTAATTATGTATACAATAGTGATATGCTAACTAACTCATATTATCCATGTTTTATCATCAATTTGGTCATTTTTGTAAATAATAATGATTGTAAAGTTATTAGTATATTTAATAACTTACGTATATGTTTGATATTGTACTATATTCTAGACTGGGAACAAGACAAGAGTTATCATGTAAAACATTATAAAATTCGCCCACTTGATGGTGGGGGGTATTATATTACAACAAGACTTCTTTTTCAATCGTTACGAGAATTGGTACAATCTTATTCAAGAAACGCACAAGGATTATGTCACGTACTAACAAGACCCTGTCCTAAACCGAGTCCCCAAATGTGGGATTTGTCTCCAGAAACTCGGGATCAATGGGAAATTGATAGAAATGAACTTAAATTTGTTCGTAAGTTAGGTCAAGGAAATTTTGGAGAAGTTTGGTATGGTAAGTTAATAAATAATTAATTATTATTGATTATTGTTACTCAAAGTAGTGAGTATTTTTCATATCACCTATATACTTGTAATTTTTTTTAACAATATTCATATAAAAATGGTACGCCTGTATTATTTATATTATTATTGCATACTCTACAATTTTCATCAATTCTGAAATATTTTTTTCTTCATTTTTTTTGTAGGAAATTGGAGAAATGGTATGGAAGTAGCAATCAAAACTCTTAAATCAGGCACTTTAATGTCTCCAAGTGCTTTTCTTGAGGAGGCAGCCATTATGAAGAAATTTCGTCATGCTAATTTAATTGCATTATACGCAGTCTGTAGTAGAGAAGAACCTGTATTTATTGTGACAGAATACATGCAAAATGGTTCTCTACTTGAATATTTAAGAAATGGAGATGGACAAAGTCTTGAAGAAATGGATCTTGTATATATTGCTTCACAGGTATGTCACTGTACAATAATTATTATTATTATTGATTTAAAATTTAAAACATGAAATATGTTCAATATTATAGAATATGTGATTGTTGTTGTTGTATTTTGAAATGATACTATAGTACTTTGATTGATTCGATAAAAAAAATCTGTAAAATATATGTCTTTATCTCTCTTTACGTTTCGATTTAGATTGCAAGTGGTATGGCTTATTTGGAAGAGAAGCAGCTTGTACACAGAGATCTTGCAGCAAGAAATGTGCTAATTGGAGAACAAAATATTTCAAAAATAGCTGATTTTGGTTTGGCAAGAGTAATAACTTTGGATGATGATGAATATTGTCCAAGACAAGGATCAAGATTCCCAGTTAAATGGACAGCCCCAGAAGCAGTACAATTCATGCGTTTTTCAGTCAAGTCAGACGTTTGGAGTTTTGGAATTTTACTTATGGAATTATGTATGTACTGTAATCAATGTTATAGAAGATACTAATTATCTCATCTCTTTGTATTCGTTTTTCTTTTGTACCAAGTTTATGTACTATGATATCAAAATATGCAATATATTATTGTAAATTGTAAAAGTTTTAAAATGTTTGAAATTGTTTTTTTTTACTACTACAGTTACATTTGGTCAAGTTCCATATCCTGGTATGAATAACAGAGAAGTAATGGATCAAGTTAGTAAAGGATACAGAATGTTACAGCCAGCAACTGGACATGTCTCAGACGCTTTATATATGATAATGTTACGCTGTTGGGATGTAGATCCAGAAAGAAGACCAACATTTGAATTCCTGAAACACTTTTTTGACGATTTTCAAGTGTCTATTGAAGTTCCTTATAGACATATGAAGTGAGTTTTCTAATTAATTAATTAATTTGTTTTGTAAGTCAGACACTCAGTCGTTAGTTTTACTAAAATTTAGTTATGAAAAGGAAAAATATTTCATTGTTATTATTATTGCTTTCAACTTCTATTAGAATGTATAATTTTCAAAATACATTAATTAGGTATATATAATGTACCACATGACATGTGGTATGTGTGTATAATAATAATACATACTAGCATTCAAATGAATGACATTATATTTTTGTTGTTGTCATTTATTCCGGGTTCCCCTACTATTAATACACACTTTGCTTATTACATACATTTGTGAAATAAAAATGGAAAAAATACAGTATTTCTAAACTTTAATACTCAAAAAAAAAACTCAAATGAAGTAAAGTAGTAATAATAACAATGAAAAAGAAGTCTAATCTAAGGCCAAGATTGTTTTATAGTAATTCTGCGTGAGTATTTTGACAAAAAAAAACTTACAATCGTTGGTTTGCAAGCTCTAATAATTAATAATATTGATCTCTATACATAATAGTTGGTACTAAATACAGTAATTTTTTTATCGTCTATTTGTCTTGATAATGCGAAAGAATAATAGGCTCTTTTTAATAATAATGTTGCTGCCGGTTACTGATTCTTATCAATTGATTTACCTCAGCTAATATTTCTCAGCTAAGACATATTATATGTACTACGAGTAAAGTAGTATGGAATGAGAATACTGAAATACTCCTCTATTGTTAAAACACGTACTGAAAATAATTACGTTGTACTAAATGAATATAGGAAGTATTACACGTATTCAGAATTTGACATTATATTATAATATTATTATTATTGTTTTGCCATGTTGGTTGATTCTGCTTGACGGCGGTAGGAAAAAATGTAAAACAAAATAACCCTATGTAGAAATTGTACTGTTCATTTTAACAAACCAGCTGAAACCAACATGCAAAATTATATTTACAATAATATAATAGTCATTAATATTGACATTTTAAATCATAGGCAGGAAATCCTAAAAGCTTACCGTGATAAAACTATTCAATCTTATTATTTTGAGATGTATTTGCTACCTAAATTCATCGAAACGTCACTATAATGTTATATATTATTATTAATTATTAATTATTATACTTCTCAAAGTAATTTTTCAATCCCAGTATCTTTTCACTTATTATGAATTAGTCTAAAATCGAAGGAGAGGTTTATGCATTATGTATAGTTCATATCATATTATTATTATGTTTGTTATTTATTTATTTTTTTCCATTTTACGGAGTTTTAGATAAAAATGATATAATATATATATTTTTTGGTTATTAGTCATAAGTATTATTCTTCTATTGAATGGTCCACAAATATGTTGTATTTTGACCTATTTTTCGGCCTTTATTACCAGTTGTTTTTTTGCCATAATGTGTTTTTTGGTTTCTTTAGTCATTTTCTACCTCCTATACTAAGTAGTGTAGCTAAAGTGTGTCAAAAGTCAAAAAATACATATAGATTTTGTTTTGAAAAACAAAGTGACAAAATGTAGACGAAACGTTAAATGTAAAAAAAAGAATGTGTATTGTATTTATTTACCAGTGAAAAAAAAGCTATATCCTTTACTTAGTATGAGGTTACACTATACAAATTATTTGTTTATCGTTATTATTGTTTAAGGTTTTGTTTTGCCATATATTTTTCGGAAAAAAACCCCCAAACTACTGTTAATATTAATTACTAGTTATATAAATCTGTGGATGTACACCAAGAAGTTACCATAATCTTTGTTACATGATGAAAGCTTTTCTGTAACAAACAAAATGAAAGACAAAAACGTACTATATATATATATATATATATCTAAAAGTGAGGGGACTATAATAATACATACTATATATTGTTGAGTGTTGAGTCAATAGTTTTAAACATATTAATACTAGTAGCTTATTTCAATCAATGCAGTTATCAATGTACTATTTATTTTACCGAGTACAATATGTAGTTTGCACTGAAAAATTGGCCAAAGCTATTTACTGTCAAAAGTTTGCCTAATAATAATGCCGTAGTATAAAGAGCTCTTTAAGGTGCAAATTTTTTTTTATTCACTGTGGGTAACTAAACATGTTCGTTTTCAAAGTGTGTTAGATTTATAATCACCACGTACTTGTGTTCGAAAAAAATCTACTTGCACATAATATAATATTTATGCAGCGTAATGTGATTTACAAAATGCAGTTATTCAACAGTCAATCCATAATGTATTTCATCTCACGCAATTATTTTGGAATAATTCATTATAAAGTATGTACTCTACATTAACATTAATTTATACTATACGTCGTATGTCGATGTTTATAGAAATTCGGTATTCGTCAAAAGTGGTACCTAATAACCTGTGTACACTGGCTACGAGAAATTTTGTGTAAGAGATTTTGCTTATGAGTTATGAGAAATGTATTTTGAGATTTATTTTTAAAGCGTAAAAATTATAGTACACACTATACACACTGCTAAAAATCATGGATGCGAATGACCGAACATATAACACAAACACAGTATACAAACCTATAATGATTGATGCATTCAACATTTACGAAAAAAATATAACATGTACTTATATTTTTACGAACTCTATATTATAAGCAATTAATATTGAAATTTCGTCAAAATGTTTCATTTGATTTATTTACTTTTAATCACGGTAGGAAGAACAAAAAGTTTTTTATACGGTAAATATTACGAACAATATTGATCTTAAATCTTATGTTGATATGTAATGTTTATAATATAATAGGTCATGTTATGGATGTATTTTGTATGTGCATCACGAGATTATGGAATCCTTTTCAGTACCGTAGAAGTTGACTTTCACTTACGTATATCGTATATGTGAGTCTGTTCTTCATGCAAAATTTCTTGACAAAAATTGAATATATATATAAAAAGTATGTGGTACGTATACATTCAAAATTCCTTTTGACTCTCCTCGAATTATCTATATTAGATACAAATTCGAATAAATGATTAATACACATTATACATGGTATACACATCTTGCGCCAGTAGTTGGTGTAATTTTTATCGAAATGTAATAAAAAAACACTTATGTATAGAAAATAGAAACATGTAATAGTGTATATATAGTACATTATTCTCTCCCCATAAGGAATAGGTCTGAAAAGTATATAACATATTTAACGATAATGATATATAGTATTTTCTAGTGTCCACACATGCAGTTCTACAAAATTAGCATATAAGTTTTTTCGTATTTAATACTCTTTCAGAAAAACAAAATTTTGTAGTTAGTTATAATTTATAGTGCCCATTTATTGTATTACAAATTATTACATTTATATATTATTACATAGACATGTATTTGAACGACATGTCAAAAATATATATAGAAAGTTCGGTAATTTAAAAAAGCCTTCTGTAATTATAATACACATTAAATACCTCTAACGATATGAAACACACATTTTTAAGGACATAAAATGTGTCTAATCTATTTGTTGTAACATAAATGTGCTTTTAAAGAGTCAAACTAAGAAAGCCCCTTTTAAATAAGGGTTTTATTTTAACATGTATGTCTCCAAACTATATTGTACGAAAAATGCAACATGCAGAAAATTACAACTGCGAAAACAAGAAAAAAAACCCTCTACAATGACAAAGCTGCACAGTTTGATGCAAGTAAATAAAATGTAATGTATGTATTTATGTATTACATTTTATAAATGTTAAGCACTAACTTGTAAATGTATATATATATAATGTATAACATAATACGTAATAATACAATTTTATGTTACGTAGTCATATTCTCTAGTCTAATGTTTTTGGCAAGTTTTTAATAATTGAGAATACTAAGAAACCCTATTATTATATTTATTGACAAATATCTTGTCCACTTTTCAATCGTGTACATGAAATGTGTTTGACAAGAATACATTATCCCATAGTCAGGAAATTATCCTAATCTGAACGTCTCTCTGAAAAAAAAACACGTATATTATTATGATTTATGTTATATAATATCACTCCCTTGGTAAAGAGTCTAAAAAAAAGTTGAGACTATATCATAGTATAATATAATATTTCGTATGAATATTGAATATGTGTGTTGTAAATTACAACTGTAACGGCGCTACGATAGATAAACAAAATGATACTATAATAATAATATATTATATCAAAAAGTTATTCGAAATTTTTTAAGTATTACAATATTTAAATCTAAAAATGACTTTGGGTATGTCAACGTGAATTTATATTGCATTGACTAAATTTTTAAGAATCTTTTTGTCCATTCGTGAAAATTAAGTCAGTCTCGTTTCTTAATGCTGTTTTACACATTGTAAAACCATGTAAGTGTCAACACAAGTATATATATCATATTACTACAAGAGAAGGAGAATCAAACGTTCATTCGTTAATACTGAAATATTATACACACTGTACTTTTGCTAATTATGTTATTATATTGGTCTCCTGATCGGTACTTGTACTATATTATTATATATACCTTAAAACGTGTGTACCAGTGTTTACTATGGATAAAATACGACAGTAAATTTAGTAAATAATATTTATATAAAAATAACACATAACATGTCAAACATTGAGTACGGATATATCTCTATATATATGTAGAATATGTACCCATACATATAGGAAGAGATGAGAATTGTATTCAATATTATTAGAATATACATATAAAATATAAGTAACATTTGATTTAATTAATGCAAGTTTTCCAAAGAATTCAGAGAAATAGTCACAAACCTAATGCTATAAAGTGAAACAAAACAATACGCATTGTTAAAATGCTATATATACTGGACAAATTACTTGTAAATAAATAATATTATACATATACTATACGTACAATTTATAAAAATTAAAGACCCCTACGTAGATGTATAACGAGAATAACCCCAGATATGTAATAATTATACATATGATGTGCTACGATCCATATTTACTAACTTGGAATACATCTCATCAATTATACTTCATTGTAAATATATAGAGAGAAAATATATATATTATTCAACGCATAGTTTATTATTATTATTATATTGCCTCGTTTAACCTAAGAGTTTGTTGTACGTGTATGTAATAATATTATTATAATGTTATTATTTCAACTATTATTATCAAACTAATATTGTCGAGTAAAGAAGGAAGACATGTTTTTTGTACAAGAAATAATTGTTCCCTATGCTGTGTGTCTGTCTTTGTATTCCATGTGTGTAAATTCATTCATTTGAGCATACCTAATCGCTAATCGCGTTTATAGTGAACTTTTGCACCTCACTAAATTTTAGTATCTCTATAATACGTAGTAATTAGTTTGACTTTTTAAAGAACTCTATACATACAAGTAGTTGAAGTTTTGTAGAATTTACTAGTGATTCTCAGAGGTAGGATAGTAATAATGTAAACCTTGTTTCAGCTATTTCCGATTGATATGAAAAACGTTATACTGGAAACCATAAATGTCTACTTATTTCTAGGATATCCACATAACCTAGTCTGCAGCTCAATATTTTTCAAATTAAAATTGCTTGGAACACGTTTTACATGATTATGCCCTACCTGTAAAAAAGTACTAGTTGATTCTGCAATTAGGAAATAAATTAGTACATACTAAAGATGAGCAAATCCAAATAATATAGTATGTAGTACAAGATTTCGGATTACATTTAGAATATATATGGCAATGGATTTAAGTACCAAACTTCTTTTAGGTAGGTAAGTTATTAAATAAATAAAATATATACTAAAACCATCAAGTCCGTGGTTTTACATAGGCATAGTAAGCATCTGGACAAACAGTGAATCCTTTGCCCGGGTTATTTGTCGGCTCTGGGTAAGGATCAGGGGCCTTAGAAAATGCGTATCTTTGAAGAATTGCAGTAAAATATGTAAAAAGAGTCAATTTTGCAAGGGTTTCTCCTATACACACACGTTTGCCTATAATAAATAATTGACAGAAAATCAAAGACACAATTATGAGTTGTACATACTCTATAATACTGAGGATATTTGAGGATGATTTTGGAAATAGTTTTTCATACCCATGCCAAAGGGAAGGAATGCAGCAGGGGTGTTCAAAGACCCCGTAGTTTCATCTAGAAACCTTTCTGGACTAAATTGTGGTGCATTTTTAAAAAAGTTTTCGTCCATATGAATACTGTGTAAGTTGACAACCATCACATCATTCTATTTAACACAGTAAAAAAATCATGTTTTTTTTTAAATTTTACATGGATGGGAACAGGGAAAACAAAAGTATGAATGAATTATTTTTATAACAATTTTATCTACGTGTATAATTGTGTGTTTACTCACTCGTTTTACACGGTAGCCTCCTAATTCTGTATCTTTAGTAGCTACTCGATGAACCAGAGGTATGACATTACACATCCTTTGACATTCGAGAAGAGTTGCTTCTGTGTATGGCATTCTGTTGTAAATGAAAAAAAAAAAACCACATTATTATTATGTCATTCTTTGTGTATATACATATTATACAAAGCACATGTAATATATCTGCGTAGTAATTAAAACTTGTCTCAAAACCGTGTGACTCATGTCTTTGACCATGGGAATACATAGAAGGATTGTTTACAACAAGCGATAAGGGCATTGAAACGAAGGAACATAATGTTTGATTAAACAATGAATTATATAATAATATTTTTTGTTTTGCGTTTTTTGTCGTCATTGTATATGAACTATGAACTAGAATTAAACTTGATAGATAATAGAAAAAAATAATTGAATGTTACGATACTTTTGTCTATCAGCCATATTCGGCAAACGACTCCTTCCAATCACATGATCAATTTCACTTTGTACTTTCTTTTGCACGTCTTCATTTAAGATCATGTAAAGAATAGCAAAATCCAGTGTATTTGCTGTTGTTTCACTCCCAGCTGTAAAAAGGTCCAGTGCTACCATAATGAATTGCTCCTCTGCATAGAAAAAGAGAGAGAGAAAAAATGATTTTTTTTGCTGTCATCACAATAACATCAAGTATTAAGTATTGATATAATACAATTAGTGGATGTATCAAAAATTATTTCTACATTGAAGTAAACATAATATATATTATATTTTGCAAGTGTCTTTAACCCTATCCTCCAACTAGTGTAGCATAAAGAATAAACTAAAGAATGAAGGGCAACTCATTGCAGTACATAATACATAATATAACATCAATGTCGTATCTTGTTATACTTATGTTGTAAAAATGATAAATCATGAGCGAATGGCACGTAAACACATTTTCTGTCTAATTGTCTGAAATACATTCCGTCTTCGTTTGTAATGATAAATGATATATGCTTTTATTTTGAGGATTCTCAGAAAAACGTTTTAATTCATTTCCATATAGATACATACTACAGGCTACAGACACATGTATTATGCATGCGTAAAACGCTCTAAACGTGTGTGTGTATCACTTTTCATTTTTCATTCCAGAGGATAAGGAAAAAGCTTTCTTGAATATAATTTTTTCCCATGAATGTAACTGTACAATGTGTAAAACCACAATATGAGAAATAGGAAGGCAATGTGAGTAGAAGGTATATTATTGGTATTTAGTACTGTTATGTACAGTGCAGAGTAATGCAATTAAAAGCAATAAAGATAATAATGACGGTTCATTTAAATTACCTGTAAACAAATCCTTTTCCTTCCCCTTCAATGTATTATTATTATTTTTATCCATCTGCTGTAGGAAGATATCAATGAAATCTTTGGGGTTGCCAACGTACGATCCTTCAGTTTGTCTTTCTTTCAAAATATCCTGTAAAGGATAAACATATAAATGAATAAATGATTAGTACACATTTTCACATAATAAATTATGATTATCTGTAAACTTGTAGCTTGTACAGGTTAACATTTTTACAGGTCCAATGTCCAACATTCAACATTTAACCTTTAGCATTTAACATTCTTTAAATGTATAAACTCAACTCGTTAAAATTTTGATTGGATTGGATTATACAGTGTTTAGTGCTTTTACCCTGAAATATTCATGAAGTTTGGCATATAGTTTCATTTGATGAGAATGGCCAGTAATTCCTGGTGCAATGTGTCTCAGAAAAGGGAATCCCATCAAAATATTACCCCCAATGTCAAAACTGCGAGATAGCTCTGTAACAATGTATTTAGTAATCAATGTTTTCAAATTTATCAAAATAAGTTTACAAATTAGACCATTCATCTTATTTGTACACAGTATACAGATACTGTGCTAAAAAAGAATCAAGGAAATAAAATAACCTTCGACTGTTGCAACTAGATTCTTTAGTTTTTGGTCATCGTAGGAAAATCGTTGACCTCCGACCATGTTCCAGAGTATGTTAAGAACAGGGAGTGTGAACATTGAACTCATCACTAGTACATTATCTTGTGTTGCATCAATTTTCTCCTGAAAATGGTGTACAAAGTCCAAAAGCTCCTCCTCTACTGCAGCCTCCATTGACTGTTTCTTTCCAAATCCAAACTCAGTCAAATTTTTTAGTGTGAAATTTTTGATCTTTTTATAGTGCTCATCATTGTTGAAGATTAAACCTAAGTCATAAATATCATGGACGGAATTATTTTTAAGGAAATGTTTACATTGAAAAAATATTTCTTGGGTAGATTCTAGAGATAAAATCTTATCGATATGTTTTCCGCTGCCATTTTCATCCTAAATTAGTACATTTTGAAAACACACATGTATGCATCGCAATATTCTCAAAACTTTCTCGCAGAACTTCTGGAGGGTTTTATTTCTGACTTGATTCTTCAAGTCCGTTGTGCAAACGTAGAAAATGTATAATACATAATATTATGTTGCATACGTACTTATGAGAAAAGAGAAATAAAGTACTTTCTCAGGAACACAAATTACGTGTATAGAAAAAGATATTCTCGTCTCTATTCCATCTATCTTTATGTATTGAACTCGTTTGAAAAGTTTTGTAAAGTAATTTAGACTTGTTATCTTGGACTTTACTTTTACTATTTTCTACAAAGTTTGAGGACTTCTTTTGTGTAAACCTTTTTTATTTTATTTTTATTACTGATGACTGATGACAAAAGACATGAGAGATGAGAATTCAGCAGTACTTTTAGGCTGGAGAAGCTCATAACAAAATGTCTTCTATACTCAGTACATGCGTTTTCTTTTGTAAATTGTAAATAGCGCATACTGTCGGCTCGCTTGCTCATTTTTCTGATTTAGAGGACTTTGTTGAAATTAGACAAAAAATTTATTTTAGACATAGATATTTTCATGTAAAACATAAACATAGACATTTGCAAACAAAAAATTTTTACAAAACTTTGCGTAGAAAAAAAGTTGAAAGATGAAATTAAAAGATCATTAGGTCAAACTCGAACTTGACATTACATTACATTTGCCATTTGCCATCATCAGTTCTTTGTATGTATTCCACTTTCTTTTCATTTTTTCAACTGACATGACCATATATATCCAAATTAATGCTTGCGTCAAATTGCATCAACTCTTTTTATCTATCTATTTTAGCTGTAGGCACTTTTACTATAAACTATAACGATTAAGTTTTGAGATTTGAAATTTGAGGGAGAAGATCAATAATCATAATAATGATAATAATAATGAACTTACCAAGTGGTTTTCCAAAGCTTCGCTCCACAAACCTAATGGATAATTGATTATTTGTCAAAAACAAACAAACAAGCGAATTAGTAAAAAAGGCGTTTTAAAATGACATTTAAAGATGAAAAAATGTGATAAAATAATTATTTACCATCCATCAGCAAAGCGATGGGCAAATTCTTCTCTACAGAACGTTTCTCGAGCATATTTGCTATTCCCAATGAAAACTATAAAAGGAAATGTGATTTGTGATTATTATTATTATAACATTGGATTTGTAAATATTCTATCCATTGGATTGGATTTGTGGCGTTTTCTTACACTAAAAACTACATATTACATGCACGCAATGGCAAATTCTACCATCTACAACTAAATTTGCCCAAGTATTTCGTAATTTTGTGAGATTATCGTTTATCGTCATTTAGTATTTAAGTTGATTGTTAATTCGTGGAGGTGGATGGTTATAATATTATGGGTAATCAATCATTTGCTAAAACATAAGCCAATGTCCATGTATGAATGTAACTACATCGTGTGTACATAATACATAATGTGTAATATATGTACATAATATTTAGAAACTTGAGATTTGATTGAAGGCTACGACATTTCGTTTTTTGAAGAATTTTTCAAATAAAATGACTGACAGTTATTCCATATTACATATTCACATAATGTTACAATTTACAATCTACAAAGCATTTCAACAAGTGCTAAATAGGGAAAAAATGTATACTGTGCACATCAAGTTGATGAGACATTGACAATTATACAGCGGTATATACTATATACATACAGAGAGATATAGATATCTGAAAACGATTAAAATGTATATAAGTAGAATATACATTTCATAATAACATTTTGTATCCTTAAACGAAAAGATATTTTGTATGTACAAAGTTCTACTTCCAAGTTCATGTGAATATTTTACTGCATGTCAATATTCTATACTTATGGAAATTGAATACGCATAGGTGTATAGTGTTGGCTGTATGTTGTATGTAACAAGTAACGAAAGAGTGTAACAAAAAGAATTCAAAACCACCAACGCAAAAACAACATTTTCCATTTTCCATTTGATTGCATGTTTGATATTACCTAGTTGATGGCGAATAAAGAAGAGAGGTCTAAGGTTTCTGCGACAAGTATGAAATGAATATGCATATTTATCCATATCAATATCTATATGTGTAGAATGTAGAATGTATAGAATAATACTAACGTACAGCAATATCAATACAATGTCATGAGTAGAGAGAATTTAAATATGCACATATATTGCACTTTTCAGCGTAATTCTCATCATGTACTTTATGGCAGTACTGAACACTGAACACTGAACAGGTACAAGATAAAAGTGTGCTCAGAGTTGTAGATTGTAGATGTTACCGCTATAGGTCAATTATTTCTTAGGCGGTCAGGGTCATCTTGCCTTGGTCTCTACTTCAAATTCATAATATGGGGTTTCATTTTTTTATCCATCTTTTAGTCATAATATTATACGTATTTTTGATGCTAAATGTCGTATATTGTTTTATTGTACGTCGCACAAGAACGTACACACTACACAGTCAATGAAGTTAGTGAATGATAATTGTTAGCATTTCTTGTATTGTAAAAAAGGTGAATAATCAAGAAATCAAGAATCACGAAAGACAGTATGAAAATCAAGGTGAATCTTAAAACATTGACTGACTCTCACTTAATGACGGATGCATGCATACGAGAAATTCTAATTATTTATGAGGATAATAAAATTGAAAAACTATGTAAATGAAATAAAAGCTGCCGACTTTACACGCTCACAAATGAAAAATGTATGAAAGATGAAAATATTGGTCTCTGAACTCTGGAGTTATGTAATTTGCTAAGTTCCGTAATATCTATATACTACATAGTAAAGGAAGATATTATGTAAAATCATGTACTATGTCCTGACAAAAAATAAAAAGTACATTCATGAGAGTTAAGACAAAAAATTGGATTACTAACTTGCATGATTGATCCCAAATTGAATACTCATTATTGGACCATATTTTCTTGAAAGGGTGTCGAGGATTATGTATGCTGGTTTAAAAGACATGACTTTACCCAGACCAAAAATTGATAAAGATTTTGACTTTGTTTTTGTGCTATCCATAACGGCTGGCAACATGTGTAAAAGATTTCCTAATATTGGCACTCGTAAGGGCCCTTTAAAATTTTAGAATCAATGAAAAAAATCCGGTATCATTTTAATTTCATTAATATATTTCGGGTATAATGTAATATTATGTAATGGAAAAATAGTAAAAAGCCATGTGTCTGAATCCTGAATAGGCTGTAAAATACAAGTGAGTTTATTTTACCTGGTGGCCTCTTTTCTTTTCTCCCTTTCCATCTGTCCAGCAGACTCCAGAAGCAAATAAACGAAATCACTGAAACAATCCATGAGAAGATACTTGGACTCATTCTGAGTCCTCTTCCACTTTTTTACACAATGTTTACACGCACTTTTTTTGACACTTTGTCACACTATTTGACTACTTTGAAGCGCGGTTGAAACTGATTAGATTGAAAAGTATCGGCGTCTCATGTTGTCAAAATTGTGAAGTGCACTGCACAAAAATCTCCAGTGTATTCCTGTTACATAAATATTTTGTACATAAATATTTGTTGTAAATGCACTCAGTAGTAGAAACTAGAAACACTGCACACACGTAAACCTGAAAGTTACAATAATATATTTCAAAAAGAACCAAGGCACAATGAGGACTTGTATGAGCAGTGAACAAAATTCTTATGAATACTAATATGCTCGATGCTCAATCCTCCACTACAAAACACAAAATACAAAATGCATACACCAAACACCAAACTTTTAGTGACCTTAAACTATTTGAAAAAGTACAGTAGTGTAATAATTTAAGTACATTCAAGTAGAGAAGCGTGCGCGTGTTTTTTGCTGTTACAAATATTCACAATTTTGCTGTATTTTTCTGCTTTTTTCTATCCTCTGTGTCAGAATCAGAATCAGAATCAGAAAGACCAAACCAAATGCGTGACTTGAAATTTGAGTTAAGATTTCCTACGGATGGACTGACTGATGAGGGGACTGAATGGTGGTGGTCACTAGTCACTAGTCACTAGCGACTTTTGTCTATGATTAGGATGTTTTTGTCTAGTTGTACGTTTGTGTATATTGTGTGGTGTGTGTATTATGTATGAAGGGATCAGATGATGATGATTCTCAAGTGAAGTGAATGGAATCCAATGACCACGTCAATTACTATTTGAGCGTGAGAAGACTCGCATTTTTTTTCTATAGTGGGTGTTTGTCTATATCTGTAAACTTGAGCAAACTCAATATTATTACACATGTTTGTATAATAAATATGATATAGATATAATATTATATCACTTACCTTTTATTCCATACATATACTTTTACTTTTGTTCTCATTTTCTTTCATACTACTAGGTAAAATACTTGTAAATCCTGCATACTATACTGTACTATGCTATACACTATACACTATATCTACTATATCTTTATATATTGTACATGTATTTGATGTTTACATAACATATTCGTACTTTTGCTGTATTATGTTCCTTGAAAGGTTTTTTTATTTGTAAAAACAACCATTTTGTCTAGTTTTTCCGCTTGTTTGTCCCAGTGATGATTCTAAGGTTTGTCTATTGTAAATTGTGAATACTCCCCAAGTGAAGTTTATCACCTTCGTTCATGCGATGTCAATAAGTAGAAGAAACAAAAAAACAACAACAGACATGGACAACATGCAATCTTTTTCCATTCATATTAAATCATATGAAATGGAAAATGATGTGGAACTCAATGTGTAAACAAACAGTAAACAATACTTGATATAAAGTGCACATTTTGTGGTTGATATATACCTGACATTTTCATTTTCTTGAGACTTGACTCTTGAGTCTTGAACTAGTGCAAAAACGTTAATGTGTGGCTATCACAATAATATTTCAATTACAGAATTTTGTACGTTATAAACTTTATGGATGCGTCACAAGTCACAAGTCACAAAATGTGGCAATTCAGTATGCACGTTATATGAGAACTAAATTAACATAAAAAAATTTATACACGTTTATACTAGGATCAACGATCATCCTACATGAAATTTGTTGCCTCCGTTGATGCTACAGAAACTTTTTGTAAACAATTACTTATGTCTGTAGTCTGTAATGAGCAACAAATGGTAATATAAAACGATGACGATCACGGAAATTTAATTTTTTTTCCTTTTTCTCATCTAATTGACATCAAATGACAAGAAACAAGATTTGTATTCAAAATCTGTTGTGAGTGTCACATTATGTATCACTTTAACATGGTTCAATTTGATGCTAAACTGTTCTAGAACCTAAAACCAAAACAAACAATAATGAATCTAATCTAATATGTGTAGAAAATTGTAAGAATGGTCATCCTGAAGTAATGCGCAGCATAGTGTTAAAGAATGTGCGATTGGAATGCAGAGCACATTCTTTAACACTATGCTGCGCATTACTTCAGGATGACCATTCTTACAATTTTCCACACATATAATCATAAAATAACTCGGTCTAAACATATCCATTAGTAATACGTGTACGACTTGTATTAAAATGCATTTATTTCCTGGATTCACAATTCAAAATATTTACCAATAAAAATGTAGAAATAACTCATCTTTAAATTTTAATGTAAAGAATAAGCAGTTTTATTGTAAGCAATGACGTAAATCTGGAAATTTATTCCCTTCTTTTTAAATCGGCGTACAATTAATCCATAGTAATTTTGCTGTGGAACAACTTTTTTTGGTAACTTCATCTTTTATCATTTACCATTTACATGTGTGTGCACATAAAATATGACAAGCACAAAATACTTTGGTGAATAATTTCTATACCTGTATTTTTTTAAGTTGGATACAAAACACAAAAGCCAGAATTTAGAAGTTTAGCTGCAGAAAACTTGTCATGTGACAAACTCAGATTGGTTATTAGTTATTAATAGTGGAGGTTAAAGTATCTTTTCAGGTTAGGCAAATGTCAAAGGAACAAAGTAAATGAATCTTTTTTACTCTTACGACTGTTTTATATTATTATTATTATTCAGTGCATGAGAGTGTGGCGGAAAATAATAATAACAGGAAACAGAGGGGAAAATATGTAATACGGAATCTTGTCGACATGATAATACATTATATCATATAATCTGTAGACTGTAGAGTATTGTTATACGTGCAATCTAGAATCTAGAATGTATATTGTTCATTGTACATTGTACATGGTACATACTCTGTGGATGTGGACAAAAGTTATTCTTTTGATTTCTGTCTTCTGTCTCTTGAAGGAAATCAAAGGGGAAAAAACTGGCCAGGAGAGATTGTGGATTCGTGAGGTTCAAATACAATTATTGGCAATGGTCTTGCAGTAAATTGAATTGAATCGACTTTGTCCGAGTGCCAAATTGATATTGTGAACGCCAATGAGCAACATATGGTTTGGGTTTGGGGTTTTTTTTTTTCTCCTTTTCTACCATTTCTCCATTCTCCCTTATCCATTCTCCATTCTCAAAGGTTCATACATGTTGTCGGACTTTTTCCGCTTTTTATACTGACATCGCCATCGACATTCACATTCACTTTCACATCAACCTCAAGACTAGACTCTAGACTCAAACCTCAAATAAGAAGCATTAACAACCAACAAACCAAGAATTACTTAGACACAAGCTACGAGCTGTCCAATGTGCAATGTACAAGTCTAACCGAGGTAAAAAAGGGGAAAAGGAAAAAGAAAATTACTCAAATTAATCTTCATTACAGTTCCTGTCAAAAGAAACCCCGACTCTGTGAATCCATTTCATTCCGTCTTCATTTGTTACACCACGTCAATCGTCAATTGGTTATCAGTATTTAATAGAATGTAATACGATACAATACATACTCATTACATGTATAAAACCTGGAATCTAGAATCTGGAATCTGGAATCTGGAGTACAAGTTACAAAGATTGTAACAGTGTACTTTGATACCATGTCATAAATTCTTTGGTCTGCAGTCTGTAATATTTTTATGTCGATTCTCACCATTCAATTCTCTACCTTTTTCTAAGTACAAAGTACTTGATACTTGATCTAATATTTATGGCTATTATTATTCAGTACCACAAATGAATAAAAACAAATGTGGCACATGCCACGAACCACGTACAAACTAAAAACATGGAGAAAGAAGAGAAAGAAAATCCTTTTGTTTATTTCAAGTTTCAAGACTAAAGACTAAAGACTCAAGACTCAAGACTCCAGACTTTTTACCATATTCAAAGTAGGAGTTTGTGTAACAAATGGGGATTTTTACCATGGGGAATGAAACTGTTGAGTATACGAAGTACGGAGTACAGAATACAGAGCACGACGCACAAAGTATACCTATTATTATGAGTTTGTTTGTTTTATTTTGTTTATGTCGTCATTACTTGCTCCAGTACGTGATTTGTAGAGTAAATGGAGGATTTTACTTTGATAAATATGCTGAAAAACCCACATGTACTCTGAACTCTGTACATTTCCAAAGTTCCTGGAATCTAGAATCTGGAAACTGAAGCTGGAGCGCTTGCACTTTGCACATACATATAAATACGAAATACTAAATATGCACAATGAACAATGAACAAGAACTTGCGTCAACACACAAAAAATATTATGTAGCATGTAGAACGGACAAGATAGACCGACATTATGAATTATGTAAAATATTCTTGATTCTCTGTGTTGATATATTCTCATAAGTATTCTCATATAATCCGACTGTTCCAATTTACTTTTCAAGTTACATGATGATGCTGATTGTAGATTGTAGATTGTAGATTCTAGATTGTAGTGCCTAAAATGAGCATTGAGCATAAAGTATAGTACATTTGATACAGGATATTTCAAGCCTAAAAACTACAAACATTCATCTCAAATCAGAAATGGAACCTCAAAAATTTGTACAGTGTACACTGTACACTGCTGCTTGACATAGCTACAATTTCATGTATCCACAAAATACAGATAATGTGTAAAGGGTTTTTTCAGTTTCCATTTTTTCCCTACGGAATTAAATTCTTTGTTGATGTTGATATTGATGTTTTCTTTGCAGCAAATCCTTAAAGCCACCCAGGAATCTACATTTGAATCCTTCTCGAGAAATTATATTTGGGTATTGATATTGAATGTTGAGTATTGAGCATTGAGTAGAGTCACAAATACTTTTTGTTACTCCTCCTTTCTCCTGTTTCCCATCTTATTTTCCCGGTACATACTACATACAACATACAGTATGTATTCCAAATTCCAAGAATTTCGCAAGTAGTAGTTTATAACATGAAGTTTCATTGCTCCTTCTCCGTTGTTCTAGGTTCTAGGTTCTAGGTTCTAGTCCCCGTTCTATTTTATGGGATTGCTTACCCGATTGGATTGGTTACACGAGAAAATTGCATGTACTTGAATATAGTAGGATGTTTGGTGTGTGTTCAATGTTCAGTGTTCATCCCTGACATAACAATTACAATTAGGTTGTACATTATTATGCTGTAAATTTTGTATTATGTGGTCGTAGAGGCAAGTTAAGATGTCATTTAATTCACTCTTCAGCCGCCACTCTCCTATTTATGTTTAATTCCCACTACTATCTTTCCTACTTTGTACTTTCTATTGCGCATTATGTATCATGTATTTAGATTTTACTACGGAGAAAATAAAGCTGTACATTGAATTTTGTACATTGTACATGGCGTATTCTGTATCTGCATTCCCAATTCTAAATACGCAAATACATAAATACATAAAACTACCAACTACCAACTACCAACTAAAATGGCTGAATGGCTGACGATCATTGACACAAAAAACTTGGAAAACTTGGAAAAATATGTGCAAACCTAGGACATTGGATATTGGATTTTACATGTATCTTTTTTTGCTGGGATTTTCAGTTTCCAATTTCCAATTTCAATAACAAAAATCTCTCGAGCATATCTTTTGCTGTGAAATGTATAAATTGAACGTAAAATTTCAAAATTATTTACGATTGACAATCAATTTCGTCCTAATTCATTGCATTTGAGGCTGGTTATGGCGAGAGTGTACATTGTACATTATACAGTGCACAGTGTACTCTGTAAATTCATGCAAACAGTTTACAAGGGATTCATGTGGTTTGAATAATAAATGAATGAAAAATAAATAAACAGCAAAAAAAATTTATTACACATGTTTGTACTCAGATATGTACGAGTTTTATTTATCACTAGTTGAGTGGGGTAAACTGAATAACTTTATTTTATTTCAGAGTGTTGACTTGCGTGTGCAAAAGTAAGGAGAAAAAGAGGCACGAGGCATACGGAGAAAATTTTTATATCAAAATTAAAATTCATTGCAAGTGCTCCATGCTCCAAGCTCCATGCCATGTGTAAATTGTAGAGTGTAGAGAGTAGACTGTAGATGAATCAAAGTAAAAAGAAAACAAACAAAAAGGTTGCCAAATATTTGAAAACGCATGACATGTTTTACATCATATTACACGATACCAAAGATACAAGATATAGAAATGGGAAGATCCACGAGCCACGAGGCCATGATAATTTTTTCCTATCAAGTACATTCACAATTGACAACTAAATTCGGGTATGTGTAAAAATCCACCCCATATTTAGCGCCCTTTGGAATAAAAATTGATTGAAATTTGACATAGCACAAATTTTCCAATTCCAATTTCAACCAAAACTGACGCCACATGTAAATATTTTTGAAAATTATTAAAATTTGGGTCTACACTGTAAACAAAGCTGACAACTGACAAGCAGATTGATCTTCCCAATTTTACCACATGGATTTGAATCAGAAGCAAGTGCAGTGTGCAGTGTTTGCATAGTGATCTAGTGAATTTCACAGTTATTCATTACTCGTCCTTGTTGATGTTTGATTGTAATCATAAGAGAGAGTTGATAAATTTTTCAAAAAGACACTGATTCTCCGATTTAGACCGGGTGCCAAAGAGAAGTGAGAATCCGAATAAATACTTGTTCAGAGTTTGCTAAGTGTGGCATGATTTGGTATGTGGATAATAGTTGTACAGTGTACAGTGAGCAGTGAGCAGTGTACCAAGTTTAATAAGCAACGTCTACATTCTGCATACTTGATACTTGCATACACTGGCATTTCTCTGCTGTCTGCTCTGTTATGCTCTGTTGACTGTGCAGAAAAAGTTGTCAGGAGCCCAATCGGATTTTAGTTCATTGCTGCAAACTACAGACTGCAATCCAATCCAATCCAATTCAAACTCCAAATAGATAAAGAGAGTCCAAGTCGACTCCCGTATCTATTATCTATGCTCGTTTGCAAGATGCAAGATAAATTAGAAATTGAAAGTGAAAAGAGAAAATTCGACTACCAAATATCAGTCAAGTCAGGCTCAACGTTCAAACTTTGGTTTAAGGTTGAGTGGGCGACTTAAAATGTATAATTTGCATGTCAACTTGGAATTTTGACGTGGGCTTTTTACATTTCCCATTTCCCATTTTACACACACTGGGAGAGAGGAGCAAGTAACAAGATAAAAATGAGAGGAACAGTTAGTTACTCCGAACTTGCAAGTCTGTATCTGTATCTGTATAATGATATAATGTGTTTTAAATTGTGAGTGAGAAAAATCTGGACAGTGTAACAGTGTAATAAGAATACCTATGATTTGTAATTTGTACTTGTATTCACATTCACATTCGTATTCCCATTCATACAAATTAGAAACAAGAGATGTATGTTTTATCACTTCTTCCTAGGGAATTTTTTGGCAGTAAAGATACGGAAATACTGAAATACTCTATTCTCCGTCTCTTGCTTCAACGCTCTACACTTTACACTCTACAGTGGATCATGTTGCTGATCCTCATTGTTTTTTACAGCAGCAGTATTTTCTTGCTCCTTTTTTATTTTACCTAGAACCTAGAACCTAGAGTCTACATTCTACATAATTTTGTTCTCCTCCTAATTATCATAATACGTACACGATACACACAATATATCCCATTTCCTTTCACCTTTCATCAAATGAGAGACAAAAGTTGACATGAGTGACATGCATTGACTTTCATTGGTTTTTGCTTTACATGTGTCTCTTCTCCATGTTGTTATTTTTACAGTGCCAGTGCAGTTTGAAATGCTTCAAGTGGCTGAGTAATTTGACAATAGGCTATACGTTATACACTTTACTTACTCTATACACTGTGCACTGTACAGTAGAGACACTAGAAAATAGAAAATAGACATGAGACATGAGACAGAAGACAATGCAAAAGAGTAGGACAGAATCTAGAATTTAGAAATGTCTCCGAGTCATGAGATGTCGGATGTCGGAATATAGAATAAGAGTGAGTTGAATGTTTGCTCCAATGTGTTTTATGTTCTATCTCAAGTCTCAACTCCCGTCCTTTTCCAAATGTTCCTAATGTTTTGTCACCCCACTCGACTCGCAATTTTCCATTCTCTAGAATCTAGAAGCTCGCGTCTAGTATCTAGTATCTAGCGTCTAGTATTTGGCACAGGACACGGGACAAATGTAAACAGTGTGAATTCTTTGATCTTTTATACTGCCTCTTTAAACTCGTTCTTCCTTCTCATTGTCAATTTAGGCACAATCCAAATAAATCACGATAAAGTACGTACCGGTTTAAATAATGAATACATACACAAAGTACACAGTGCAGAATTCAGAATGCAGAGGATCTGTCGTACGTCGTCTACCGTAGATTACATACAAATTTTCACAGTGCACAATACACACTACACAATAAACGCAGGAGTTGCAATTTATAGCTATACTTTACAATTTCTCATTATCATCATCATCATGCCATGCAACTTGCATCTAGAATCTAGCATCTACAATCTGCGTGTTCTGCGTGATTTTTGAAATGTATTTATCAAACACGTGCCTAGTTCCTAGTGTTTAGTGTCTAGTGTCTCTATTGAGACAAAAAGCAGATTTAAAAGAGAATCCTTTTAATTTATTTCCATCCTGTCTCGTCTAAACATTTGTACTTGAAGATTAAAAAGAAATTCATTTTCTATTCACATTCCTTTCCTACACATGTAAATAATTCCTCGCATTTCCTACGCATTAGAAATTAGAGATTAGAGGTACAGGACAATTGACAGTCACAGGACATGGGACATTATATTTTATACATTCTACACCATAGAATGTACGCATGTACACGAGGAACAGGAACCCACTACATTTCATACAATGTACATTGTACAATGTATAAAATTTCTACGGGATATCAAATATCAAATATCAGACCGGTAGCACGGTATTGGAATTTTCCACCCCGATTAGATTTTACTTTATCTCCGAATTTATTATGCTTAAATGGTAGCTGGTACTGTACATTGTACATTGTACATTGCACACTGTACAGTGTACACTATAACATGTATACTAGATTTGGTCATTGGTCATACTTTCCCAAAGTTTCTCATTTCCAACTTTTTTTGTTCCTTCCGTGCAAAAAAGTCGCAAAGAGTTGGAGAAAGGAGAAGGAGAGAATCAGGAAAAGTAGGATTTGGAATTTGGCACGTGTTTTTGGTCTCGTTGAATATGTATCCCACTGTACTGTATTCTGTGCACTGTACACTGTACATTGTAATGGAAGATAGAAGATGGGCGATGGAAGAGAATATCATGGAGAATGGATGAAGGATGAAGAGGTCAGTGGTGAACGGTGAATGGTGAATGGTAAATGGTGAATAAGATGACATGATAGTGTGAAAGGAAAAGCGTTTGTCATGCCATAGCAAAATTTTTTGGGAGACTCTTCTTTCTCTGTCTCTGTCTCTTTCTGTTCAAAAGATAGTAGATATTCTGTTCTTTTTCCACATTTGCCTTTTACTTTCTCTCTGTTCTCTGTTCTACATTCCTTCTGGTTCTTCTTCCCTTGATCCAAAATCCAGCATCCAAGATCCAACCCGCCATCTCCAATGACTCTGTGTTGTATGTTTTATATACTATTGTTGTATGCTGTATGTAGGCCAGGAGAACTAAAGAGGATGGAACCAACTGTTTCCTCAGTTTTTGCCCCTTTTAGTCCATTTCGTGAACAATGCAAACAGAGTAAAAATACTTGTAGTTTTTTTTACTAGAACCACATGAGATTCCCACTCATGTACTCCCATTGAATGTGTAACATGTAGCATGTAACATGTAACATGGAGGAATTGAATTCTCTTCCTTCCGCTTAATACATAAAGTAGTAATGTATAATGTAATAATATAGACATAAGATACAAACGCAGATACTACTATTTTAGGAACAACTTTCTCTGGCTCTCTCTCTTTTCAGCTACTGATATAACTTTCCCAATCCTTCCCTGCTCCATGCTCCGTGCTCCATTCTTCGTTCTCGAGTGTTTGGTTTCTTTGGAACGTTCTGTAAAACATTGT
This sequence comes from Sminthurinus aureus, assembly GCA_034698265.1. Lineage (NCBI taxonomy): Eukaryota > Metazoa > Arthropoda > Collembola > Symphypleona > Katiannidae > Sminthurinus > Sminthurinus aureus. Next base: position 26,397 of record JAQGBH010000113.1, read on the forward strand.
AGATTGTAGAGAATGAACGGAGAGGAAGAGGATAGAATGTAGAATGTAGAATCTAGAATCTGGAATACATGAAAGCATTTAGCGGAAAGGATGTAGAAAGGAAAGGGGGAAAAGTTGGACAAAGTGACACGTGGAAGTTAGTTTGTGCGTCTCTAAATAAAAACTGTTTGTCCACTTTCTTCTTCTTTGGCCTACGTCTCCAGTCTCAACTTTCAACTAAATGACAGAAGCAAAGAGATGCGTCCACAGTATACAGTCTGGAGTCTAGATTCTAGAGTACAAAGTAGTAAACGGTGAAATCGGCGATACTGACAAAATGGAGAGAAAGAGTAGAGAAGAAAAGGGAAAGTACTTCAACTTTACGACTTGAGACTTGAGACTTGACTAAATCCACTTCCTCCACGTGCCTCAAAGAAAAACTTGAAAAGAACTCCCGATCATCTCTTTCTTGAATCTTCTCCTTCTAAAGCATTTTCTGTTTTTTTATCTACAGTCTTTGACTTTCTTCAAGCGTTTTGACCATATGACGTTTTACCAATTTATCAAAATGTAAATCAGTACTTGGAGTTTTAATTTAATTTTCAGCTTTCAACTGAAACATAAAGAGTAAAGAGTGTCATAAAATGATCATAAACGTAAAATATGTGCAATGGTTTTTATCTGTATTTCAGTGTTCAATAACCTCAAATAGAAATACAAGTATGACAATTAAAAATAATGGTGAATGAGCCCAACGCCGAAAGAGAAGCAAGAAACAAGTGACAAGGCTTGTTTAAAAATGGATAGAAAATAGAAAAACTGCTGAGGGAATTTTTAAACATGGATAGCAAAACTGCTCATTTATTATTCTGATTGTCACTTTTGGTGTGTCACTTTGCATTTTTTTGTCAATTCAGCTAAGTCATCGTCAGTCGCAAGTCGTCAGTCAGCATCAGGTGACAGTGACAGGTAATTGATAATGACGTAATTACTAATTGTAAGCTAGTCAAATGTCAAATCACCAATCCACAAGACAGGTTGAAACAAATTACAAAAGCTTGGATTTGTCTTGTTTCCTTTCCCAATGACAATTTGATGGGCATTAAATGTCAAGATTATGAAGAGGTGAGATATTTTACGTTGTGGTTTTTGAGGTGAGATTGAGGTTTAGTAAGGAAACGAGTACTTTTATTAGTATTATTTATTCAGTGGTTATGGTCATCCGCTCAATGCTCAATGCTCATTGTCATTTCTTGACAAGTGACATTACCTGTACTTAAATAGATGGAAAAGACCGGGACTAATTGTAATTGGAAATTGGAAACGATAACTAAGTAAAACGAACATTGAGGCAGAACAAGCTACAAAATACAAAAATACGAATTACGAATATTATCGTACATACAAAGAACATGGATAAAATGAATGAATGCTTTAAAAAGCAGAGGTGAAAAAAAGCTTGATTCTCGATGCTCAACTCAAAACTCAAAACTCACAAGACTGGTTTTAGCCTCGTTTAATTTAGTGGTTGTAAATTGTAAGGTTGTGGTGAGGCAGAAGAAAGAAGATACAAGATACAAGATAGGAGATGAACGATGGATGAGATGATGTGGTAGCACAAAACATGAGATGAGGTGAGATGAAGTAGGCAATATAGATAAAAAAGTGCAAAAGAAGTTTACTCTACATGATCAATGAGCATTGAGTATTGGGCATTAAGCATTGAGAATTGAACGTTGAGCACTGATGAAAATGGCGATTGAGAGAGAAAAATGATAGTGTGATGTGTGGTACACAAAATGGGATGCTTTATGGATTGCTTTTATTCCCTCTTTCTCTCCCTTTCCCGATGATTGTAAATTAGTGGCTGTCGCCTCTGGTAATGACTTTATAATTGTAACTATTATCTAGTTTTTTTTATTTTTTTGCATAATCTTACCATTTTTGTACTCCCAATTCAAATCAATTAAAATCACTGCAATACATGGAAAGGGTATTATTTTTTGCTCCCATTTTCATCTGCATGTAAATTCACGGGCAAAAAATATTTGTATTATTATTTTTTTTATTATTGTGGATTGCAGATTGTAGATTGTACACAGATGAACGATGGACCAACTTTTATTCAAATCAATTTTAAACTTATTAGTCAAAGATAAGCTTTGGGGCAGTCGAGGGAAAATATCAAATATCAAATATGTTATATCAAATACCGATTCCAATACCAATCAGCCCATCCCAACAAGGTTTTTACCGGTATATATATCAGCCACATAAAAATATATAACATGTAATTCCTCATGCATATTTATACGTATAGAATATATAATTTTCTATTACCTAAACTTTTACACATACAACAATCATATGGTAAACGAAGTGGCCTGAAGCACTCGACACTATTCATCAGCATTCAATATAAAGCATAATGCATAATACACACACTTTTTGTATAAAATATTCTAGATTCTAGATTCTAGACATTTTCGCCCATTTGTATGCATTTGGAAAGTTTCATGTTAAAATTTATGATATTTGTTTGATTTTTTTTCATCGCCAACTGTCCATTTAATTTTTTCTGGGGATGAAGATGAAGATGTAATTTGTAAACTCGGGATAAGTAAACAGTTTATAAATTATAAATCCTCGCTGCTTTCAACTTTCAACATCTAAATCAACTACCTACTCTTTATGCTCATTAATATGAAAATGGGCAAATGGCCACAAAAAAATAAATGATGTGAAATGTGAAAGGACTACATTTCTACAAATGAGTCAATAAATAGATGTCGTGTGTTTAAAAATTGCATACATTTAAATACATAATACATAGAGATACGGTAGATGTTAAATGCGGGAGAAATGGTTACTAAAATAATAAAAAATAAGTTATTATACAAACGTCATTGGAATGTACATTGTACATACTACGTACAAAGGACGTATCATGTAAATGTATAATATTGAATAAGGTATAATATGAAGATGTTGACGATGAACTTTTCACAGAGCATTGGAAATATCGCTTAGAGGCATCACTCTGTCTTTCTCTTCCTCCCATCTCTCTTCTATCCAAATAAGGCTCAATCAATTCTTTTCCTAACGGTCACATGTCAAACAAAGTCAATTCTTATTCAATTTTTTTCCTCGTATGTATTAAGCTTTTTGTCTAGGGTTAGTCTCGAGTCTTTCATTCTTTCAGTTTTGAGTCATGAGACTTGATTTTACTGGGGAGCTGGGAAAAACAGTGAGCGGTAGAAAAAAATAGCAAAAGAATCCATCGTAATCAAACACAAAGGAATTACTAAGGAATCACGTACAAAAAAAAGAATAGCAAGAGAGTTGAAAATAAAGCATCTTCATAATTTAATCTGTGCAACTACATATTAGATATTAGATGTGTATTTATTTATTTATTCTGTGTGATTAAATCTTCAATTCGTGGATCGTGGAAGTACGAGGTAAAATTTTATTCTGCATTGACTTTTTGTACTTTATACATACAACATACTACATACACATGTATTTATAATGCATAATGTATAATGTGTAAATGATAAATTCCAAATGCTTTCCGTCAGGACATACGTGTATTACGAAGGATGACAAAGGAATGAAACAGATGAATACAAAATACATAACGACTATAGACTACAGATTTTAACAAGCCTTTTGATTTTTCATGCAGAAAGATATGAGATGATACAAAAACTATAATATGCATACGTTTAATATTTAAAACGTGTAACCAAGACCTACCACATAAAAATGAATGAACAAGTTCAATAATAAATAGTGTAGTTTTGTTTTTTTTTTGTGATGGCATGCCATTTGCATCAAACGTCAAACCATGCAGCAGCAGCAATAATAATATCATCGTTATCATCATATCATATTAGTTATTATTGTTATTACCCTATGAGTAGTTGTCTCTTGTCTCTCTCTCCTGTACATTCTACAACGGACAATGTACATTGTACGTATATGTGCACAATTTTTCTACTTCTACTTCTACTGGTCGAGAGACTAGAGAATGGAGAATAGAAAGAATCATTTATAAATTATGATTCCATAGATAGTTTAACATAACATCAAATGATATGACTCGACATATCCGCCAACCATCGTCATCATCATCATCCTTTAAAAGGCAACCTCAAATGACATACTCGCGTTCCAAAAGTACACACTACACACTACACACACTGCCGATGAATCGTTACTACTTACTACCATAAACCATAAATAAATACCAGAAACCAAAAGATCAAGTACAAGAGTAGAAGGGTATTTATTCAATGCAAAATGAAACTGTGTACGTTGTACATTGTATGTATATGCTTGTAGATTGTAGATACTACATAGTTTGTACTTCTGAGGACAGTAAAAGGGGCGAGTGTGTGATTTTTCATCTCGGACTTGCAAAATGTCTAATGTTTAAAGTTAAAAATCAGTTGTGGATTTGGATATGAATTTTTAATTTTTAATTTCATTTCAATGAAAATTCTCTATCGAGTTCAAAAATTATCAAAAATATAACCATACGCCTAGTGTGTAGTGTGTAGTGTGAATCCATTTAAAGGCTCAAATCCCTTCTAAAACTATAAAAAGTAAAAACCACAAAAGCTCCAACTAGTAAAATGCATCATATGTACTAGATTTCCTTCATTGTTCATACCTGCGGCATTTATTCATTCATGTTATTCAAAAGTTATACAAATTTTCATTATTATTATCAATCATAGTATTTGAATAGTAAATAGTATTTAAACGAAAAGTTAAATGGGATCATAAATACTTTATATGTTTTCCATTGTAAAATAAATGCCCCACGAGTTCATTTATTAGGTTTCATTATTCAAATTCTATTCGCATCAAAACTCAAAACTCAAAACATTTGATTTGATTTTTACTTTCAAAGACATTCGTCATTCATGATTGAGCATTTAGTTGTAGACAGTAGATAGTAGATACACACGCGAAAAATTTGCATTTTATGCTATGTGGTTCATGATGATGATAACTGGGGTACAAAGCACAAAGCACTTTATAGATTATAGACACAAAAATATATTATATTATGCCCATTAAGTTATTAAGTAAGAAGATAGGAAATACGTAATATTTTATTGTTTTATGATTTCCTTTCAATAACTCTTAGTTGACAGCAAGTGGAGGTCACGTTTTTATATGCTACTTTCATAGTAATATTTAAGGGCCATCAGCGATCCACAATAAAAAAGATAAAGATATGTCACAGTTACAGGTGTATGTAGTGTGTAGAATATAGAATGTAGACATGTATAATGTACAGTAGGCAAAGGGCAAATATTATACATACATATGTATACCTGCTCGAGATCAAGAAAAAACAAACAATTGTTATAGTTTAACAGAATGGTGATACAATTTTGAAAAGTCACATTAGTAAAGCAGAAGACAGGGGATGATAATGTTTTGTGGACTTGAATAATTTGTCATTAAAATGTGTGTGTTATAAAGATAAAGAAAATGAAGGGCAACGCCCTGTGCTTTTAAGCCTCGAAGGCCTACCATCCAAATCCAAGTCCAACTCCAAATCCAACTCCAAATCCAAAGCAAGAGACAGAGACAGACAGCCAACACAATACCATACCATTTTATATTTTATACAATGTAAATGTAATCCATTGCAAATCTAAGCAACCAACAATCCTTTCAATGTTCAGTTTTTTCTGTTTCTTCTTCTTCTCGTGCACAACGCACCTTTTCTTCGGCAATGATTCTCCGGTACATTCCTATTACCTACTACACAAATTAATATAAAAGACAATACACACTAGACACTAGGCACGTCTGTAATCTGTATGAACTATGATGATGTGAACTCGCTCAACATCCAACGTACACGTAATATTATTATATCATGTATAATAGTATTTCACTACATCTATAAACATGTGTATAATGTACTATATCATTATCCGTATCAAGTGTATCAACTGTTTCATCATTTAGTCGAGGTAGTTGAAAAACTGTATGAATATTGAATATGCAATATGCAGCATAGGATGTACGATGATTTAATAAAATAATAACCTCTCTTTTACTTTTTTTATTTACTGCATACCGTTTCATTTCATTACATTTTCCTAGTCGTCCTCCTCTCTCCATTTGTATTTGTATTCGTTTTTGTTGTTTTTTCTCTTCACAGAATCTTTTATTTCATTTATTTCTCTTCACATTCATCTCTCACTCGCCATTTCATATGTAACAACTGCCAACTTCCAGCTTCTAACTTCCATTTTCGAGTCATCAACGGGATTTAATGGTCCGGAAGTTCATACATCTGTTTACAAATGTAAACTGAGCAAATACATAAATTATACTGGAGGTTGGAGTTGTATTTGGATTTGGAGTTGGACTTGAATTTGGAAGTTGGAGCTTGGAGGATTCTCCTCTTTGCAATACCGTATACAGTACCTATACAGTATTTCAGATCCAGCATCCAGATAATACAGTATAAAATTTTGCATTGGCTATTTGTTGCTAGATTTTAGTTTTTTCATTACAGCTACATGATACAAAATACAAAATACACGAAATATGCCAGTGTTTTTGATGCTAATTTAGATAGTAAACTAATTTAAAGAGAGGGAAGAAAATGGTCCGTTAGTAAAATTCATTCAATTTAATGAGCAGCTCGTTCAATTTTCAGGCCAATTGTTCGTTCCTACACTTGCACACTGTACATTGTACATTGTACGATATACATTATGCATGCACATAATTACTGCAATTATGACTATTATGACTGAGTGTACAGTGTACATGCTCATCCAGTGCACACACTTGATACTTGATATTGATTTCTTGAATTTGATGAACCAGGAGAGCAAAAGGAAGAAAGCAAAATGATTGGATTATATTAGCAAAAGAAGAAAAGACGGCAGTCGGCTTGTGTATCAAAATCAGTGAATGTGGTTCTTAGGCATGCATACATTTGAAAATTGGTTATTGATACACAATACACAATACAAAATGCACAGTAAATACTTAATACTACACCCTTTCAAGATATAAGATATTCACATGCACAGATATTATATTATATTATTATGCATTGTACTTGTTCACAGTTCGTTTGTGTTGTCTGTACACTGTACATATTTGATGTGTGCAATTTTATGTAGATTGTACATACATGTGTTTAGTATTGATATGGCTACATAAAAAGATGAAATAGAAAATACAATGACTAGGGTTTGGTTGCCGCTTGCTCCTTTTGCATTTTGGATTTCTCTACACTCCATACTCTTCATTCTGCACAGTGATAGTGGAAGAGAGGAGCGGAGAAGATGAGGAGGATGAAACTGATGTTGATGCTGATGATGTAGGGTATAGGGTATTAGGCATTAGGCAGGAGGGCAACAACACTAGTGAACCAAACCAAACCAAGCTAAAGCCAAACTCAAGCTGAAACTCATCCTAAACGACAAACTCCTTCAACCTATATGAAACTATGATATACCATAGACCGTAGACCATACAGTAGAGAAGACGAAGGAACGACAAGAGTCCAAGTGCAGTGTGAACACTGTACATTTTACGTACATTCATATACATACTTACACTTTACAATGTACATGAGTGCAGAGTAAGGATCTGCAATCTACAATGTAGGATGTACGACGTACGATCTGCACATATTAAGTATGTAGTCAAGTGGAGTGGAATCGAGGATTGAGGATTGAGAATTGAATGTAGACTTAAATGAAAGACTACTCGGTGACTGGTGAATGGAAGCAGGAGCAGAGCAAAAGGAAAATCTTGACTCCTCATTCGATCCTGTTAGTTGTTAGTTGTACCGTCACCGTAGATCGTACATCGTACATATCTGCTTGTTTGAATAGTGTATGTATCACGTATAAAGAGTAAAGAGTGGTGTGTACACTATTAAATGCTGATTTGACTGTACATATGTATTATGCATGTTGTACATTGAGTACTGTTTGAGTGTATGCTGTATGCAAGTCTATTCTACTCTGCTCCATCTCCACTACTCTTACTCTTCACCATAGAACAGAATTCCACCAACACCAAAACCAAAAACCAAACCGCCTTCAATTCCTCTAACATACGTGTGGAACATCATGAGGACGGAATACTGAATAGTGAATACTGAATACTCAATTGTCTTCCACTCTTACACCATTTCATACAGAAATAACTCGCATCTTTCTCCTCTTTGCTAAAAATAATCAACAGTCTTTTCTCTCACTCTCCTTCTCTCTCTCTACCTTTGTATTTTGTATTCATTCACCCTCCCCCGAACAAACCCATAGAAATAGAAATACAAATACACGTTCAAATTCACATGTACACACTATATACACAAACACGGGATTAAAAGTACACAAACCATAATACACACACACACAAGATATCATCCGCAATCCACACACACATGTTTTCTCAATAAAGTCAATCAACTTGTATCAATTCAATTAACTGAATCGATTCGCGATTCGAGTCAATTCAAGTCGATTCCAAGCTTCATAAAGCAAAGAGAAAAAAAGTCCCAGTTTCAAAGCCTGTGAGCAAAGCATTAATTTTTCAAAAAACACCAGGAGGAAGAAGTACATAAATCCGAGTTGTGCAAATAAAAACTGAAAGGGAAGAAGAAATTGGGAAAAACGGAATTGACTCAATTCAATTCTATTCGAGATTCGAGATTCGAGATTCAAGTCAATGTAATTTAAAACGACAATAAACTTGTTTTAAAATTCCTTTATATTGATCATTGATCACTGATCATTGATCATTAATGTATCGACTCTTCGTCGACAACTTTTTAAGTAAAACCTGAGAGGAAAATCAAGACATTTTTTCTCATACATTTCGGTTTCAAAGTTTTTGAATGGAAATCGAATTGCAATTGTGACTATTTACACAGTATACAGTGCAGTGCTGTCAATAAGTGATGTGTCTATAAGTGATTTAACTGCAGGTTAAAAGATAAAAGTGAAGTGATGATTATTTTGAACAAGACACTAATTTTATTTTCATTTGTCCAAACTAGTGTAAAATTTGTACGATACGGCACTTAATTTACATCGTTAAGATAAAAAGTGGAAACAATTGTTGATTGTCAATTGTCGATTGTTGAACAATTGTTGTGATACTTACAAAACTTGATTGTATTGGTCGTGTTAGAATTTTAATTGGGATACCTGTTAACAAATATTTAAAAAAATATATACAACGTGAAGTGTCTATTGTAATTTGTAATACAGTGTTTTCCGGTTTTACATTTTGTTGTAGTGATAAATTTGTAAATAAGGATAAAAGTTAAAATGTTGTGTAAATTGTTACTACCAAATGTGGAAGAAAAGCGGAAAAGTTTGATTTAAATATTATTGAATCCAGTGCTGTTGTTTTGGGTTTTTGGAATATCGGACTTGATACTTGATACAACATAGAAAAAATAAAGTGAGTTGAATTTTTTATATTTTCATGCACTTTTACCTTGAACCCTTTACTATTTACATAATCTGCTTGTGCATTGTGCATTGTCTCTCATCTACCTTTTGCAAGTTTTTTTTTCTGTTTTGAATTCAGAGCAGCTAGCAAGTTTGTTTTGCATCAGAGTTCAGAGAATAGAGAGAACCGAAATGCATATTATGATAATATTATTATAAATCTACATACAACATACTACATACATAAGGAATAAGGAATGGATACACACGTATTGGACTGCATGAGGAATCGGAATCGGAAGGGTTAAATTGAGTGTTGTCGGGATATTGAATGTCAATATCACGTATGCAAAGGAGTCTCAAAGGAACATGTAATATAGAATATGGAATATGAAAAATAGAGTGAATTGTGAATTGTGTATTATGTACGTTCCACGTTGACAAAGACGATGATAGTGTGTGGCAATTCTGAATTCTGACTTGTAACTTCTAGCCCGATTCCGCCCGCTTGTAATCTGCAATATTATTACGATTATTATTATTATTATTATACAAGCTGTATAAAAGGAGATGAGAGGTTCGGTTCGGATCGTGGATCCTGTCGTGGAGACATACAGTCTGTAGTCTTCGTGACCATTAAACCACGTATACACTTATAGTTTTTGGCGTAATTTCTCAAAATGGGATTCTTCCCTACTATTCGTATAGGGTATTGTGTTATGTCCTACACGTAATATTACTGTCATAGCTATATGTATTGGCTGTCTGTAAGTTTTAAGATGGTCCATGCTCCATGCTCCGTGCTCCAAAATTCCATTTGAATATGGCATTGTGAAAGAGAGGAAGTGATCATAAAACGGGTGAGAATCATTCCATTCCAGTTTAACACTTTGACTGTCTCTCTGTCTCTGTGGTATTTGAGTATTAGCAAATTCAGAAGCGTGAATATTGAACATTGAGTATACATACAAAATACAGAGGCGGGGATAAAGCGGAGGAAGAAAGAATGGCAAGTAGCTCCTTAACTTGCTTTTATGTTGTTTTCTCTCAGTTTTCTATCTATTCTATATTCTATCGCATCATCTGTATTTTCCTGTGAACTATGGAAACGCGGATAACAAACATGGGTCACGTCATAGATCGTTCCAAAATCCGTGTTTTGGTGAACAAAAGAGGCCGGAATTTAAAGAATTTTTATATTCGTTGCTTCAGTTTTCTTTTGGCAATTGCTAAGAAATTTTAATCAATATTTCACCATATTAAAATTTAAAATGGTATCCGCTTCATTTCCACAAAATAAATAGATTTGATACAAAATTTCGGTAAAAAAACTATACAGGTCGCAGTTTGCAGGCCGATCACCTCATTCAATTAAGTGTTTTGAAACTGCTGTCGTCTAGTTAGAAATTTTGAACAAGCCTACATGCAGTTTTAGATGTAAAGATCATCTCTCATAGGGATTCTTTAGTTCTAGATTCTAGATTCTAGATCTACTTCTAGTTCTAGTGTGAATTACCCAAACTCCAAACTTTAACTCTCATTTTCAACAGGCTCATTTTGGAAATGAAAACTTGAGCTTCACTTAACTCGAAAGTGTTTTCTTATACATAATCATGTATTATTATCATAACATTCCAAGTTCCACATTACATGTTACATATGCATCGGTCCGTGGAGGATTACAAGTAATCATCACTTTGAAATTTTACACTCCACTCCCTATGCAAAACTATTACAAGATCTCATGTTCTATCTTCTATCTTCTACCCCCTCGTTGTTTAAACATGGGCAGACAAATATATGAACTATGAACAAGGAACAACGAACAAGAAACAAGGGCAAATTAGCTCGTGTCTTTTATAGACAACTACACTCAATCTACACCACATTACACATGTACATCTCATTAAGTCCCATAAGTACATGCACATAAATGTTGGGTACAATTTACATATTTAGTATTTAGTACTACCGTTTCATCCCATATCCCATGTGTTCATTTCTTTTCATTGTTCATAGTTTTGCGTCATCTTATTAGTACTAAGAACTAAGAACAAACAAGATGATCTGACGCCGGTTGGTTTTTAACTCACAGAAAAAGACATGTTTACTTTAACTTAAAATGATAGAAATTGTTGGAAGCAAACGGAAAGTTTGACGTTCAACACTCAGCATTCAACATTCAAGGGAAAAAATAACTTTTTCACAGCTCCTTATCACACCATTTACACTTTATCTGATATCTGTATAGTTGATTTTACATTGTACATGTACGAGCTCTCGACTCCAGACTAGTTTATTACTGGAACACAAACTGTAAATAGTGACAATTTACAAATTTAAATCAATTTGCTAGAAAACTGAAGCTTTTCCTCCAGATTTTACAGCATATTATTTTTTACATCCTTCTTCCAAAGAAATGCTGTTTATTTTACTCATCTCCATTGTCAATTGTCATATACATCCTCAATCCTCATGTTATTGTCTATGATGGAAAAAGTTGGCGACCCATTTAATTTAACTTAATATTATTGTTTATTGTTATAACATGGAAGATGCTGGTGACAATAAATGTCAAGAATAATTTAATCGGCATTAAAAAAATATAGCTACTGAAAGTATATTAGATGTTTTATGTTCACTGTTTATGATGGAAATGATATAAAAACCAATCATGTGACACAGGGCCTAGGATCTAGAGTCGAGAATCAAGGATTATGAGTTAATTATGTACAGATAAACAGATAACTATGAACTATGATACAAGACAAGAGAGACAAGGCAGAGAGCATAAAGTACTTAATAATCTTGAACGAGGAAATGATCAATAATAATGACGTTACATACTTACTCGTTACTTGGAACTTGGAATGTCATTTAAATGGTTATTTTAGTTTTATTACCTTTCAGTCCTCCTGATTAATGAACTGTACACTATGAAAAGTTTTATAGATGCAACAGTTAATAATTTTACATGACTCTTTGTAGATACACATTTTAGACATATTTTATCTAGTTTCTATAATAAATAGTTTTGGATACATTTAAAACATTAAAAAACGCTATAGATATAAAATGGGAAAGAAATAATGAATAATGAAATGGGGATGATTTCAGTTTGGACAATTTTTACTTTGTCATAAGTGATAAGTTGTTGAATGTTCAATGGTTCCAGGGCCTCAGCCTTCTACTTTCTAGCAGTGGTAAAAATGAAAAATCAGACAGAGAGACAAAATACAGGAATTGTTGTCTTTTCAGTTGTCATTGTTTATTTGTGCCTCTATACTCTATACTCTATACCATTTACACTGTACAGAGTCACTGAGGAATGAGGAATGAGAATGTATGTTTTTTGTAGGTACTCTCTAACTGTAATAAAAACATCGTAGGTACTCTTGATTCTTGACTCTTGACTCTCTTACCTTTAAAATATGCACAAGAATGATGTAGAGCGGATTGGATTGTTACTCTTGTTAAATTTATTGGATTACTTTGAATTGGATTGACTTATGGTAAGTCAATGTCTCCCATGGACACATACAATGTACAACGTACAATATACAATGGCAAGGCCACACAAACAGAAAACAGATATATGCATGCACACAATAAAAACTATAACAGACAGTGATATTTGTTTTATATATCCAACTCCAAACCAATTTTTTTTGCTTTGGTACTCTCTACTCCCTACTCTCGTTCTTGCTCTTGACGTGAAGAATGAAGACTCAAAATTCAAAAGACACAGTTAAAAAAGTCAAAGACAGAAAGGACTTGAACACTTGAGCATTACCTTCACATGTTATTTGTCAGCCATTTCTTTACATGTGGAATGACATCAACAGTGTTTAGGTTCACTGGTTCAGACTCATGGTTCGCAACTATACGACTATAAGTCATTCTGCCACTACTACACTTTGTAAATTGCGATGGCATGTTTTACTGATATATCACATATTTACTATTTACAACCAATTTACAACTAGGGATAATTAATTTATTAGCTTTTGATATACAAACATAATGCGTATAATTATATGAATTTGAATTGGAGTTACTCTTTTTAATCAAATCATCATCAACACTACCATCAACCATCAAAGCACAGGTAGACGGGGGGAAAAAAGAAGCGCGTCGATCTTCGATCCTAATAAATTTTTACAGCATCCACAATATGTGCAAGTAGATAAAGCATAACATATATTAGTAACATGCATAAATAAATAAATAAACACACATACAAACTCTGACTATCAAAGTACCGAAGTGCGTCTGTCTATGTGAATAAAAGTAGAGATAACGGAGGAAAGAAGAAAAATCCCTATTACACAGACGTTTACGGAATCAAATATCCAAAGAAGTCTGAATACTGGATGCAATTTAACACTAACGAACTGATGACATTACAATGTGTCACTTTCAAAAACTCTGTACACTGGAGGTTGGAAAAATAAGTCTGTTTGATCATATTCTGCTGGATCAAAATCCAAAAATAAAAACAACTTGATAGCATTAACATGTGTGAATGACATTTCCATAAAATACCAGTACAAGTATAACACAATCTTTGAGGTGTAAGGCACAAGGCGGAAGGCTATTTTATATAAATAATATAAATATTAATACAGAGATATTCATGAATCATATTAATTTTGATAACCAGAATAACTATAAACCGTATGATTTTATAGGTGACAGGTACTTTTGCTCTCAATCAATATCAATATTAATAATATAAAATATATGTAGTATGCAGTATCTAGTGGTTTCTGGATTAGTATCATTATCATTCTTTGAGCTTCGAGCGATGGTCGTCGTTAGTCGTTAAAATTTCATTTATTATACTATAAAAATTTTAACTATCCTTCACACAGGGGCAATAAAACAATAAAAAAAACACTTTTCTCACATTTTATTCAATGGACATGAGCGATCCTTTTTTATCAACTATGAAAAAATGATAATAATAATGATGTTCATCGTCTTTCGCATTATGTACATACCCTATACCAAACACGGCCGTACATATTGTCCATTCCATATTCCATATTTCATGAGAATTGTACAAAGTACAAAGTGTACGCATTTAGACTTTAGTTGCAAAAATTCATGTTTCATCTTATCGTTTCAAGTTTCAAGTGCTCCATTTATTGAAATTTGTTCTCGAGAGTAAAGAGTCGAGAGTCGAGTGCATTCAGCTTTCAGTTACACTTGGAGAACGGCTGACAACTGACAAGTCATTCCACTCCAAACTGCAAGTGTGGAAAAATGCAAAGTTTTAATTATTATTATTATTACTATTTAGTGTGGAAAAGGCAGGGAAATTACAGTAGGAGAAAATTAATGAAGGAGGCAAGTCAAAAAGTGCACATGTAATTTGTATATAGGTACAAAACTGCAGAAAGATTCGTCGTCATCATTGCATGTTGGATGATGCTTGAATAGTATTCAAATGACGTGTCTTGTTTTATTCCTTTGTTTATATTTTTACGCTTTTTGACTCCTCTCCATATATTACGTGTGTACAAAAGTGTATGTGGATGTTATCTGCCTACTTTATAACGAATATAACGTCAAAACTAAGTAAAAGTACATGTAACAGTGAAATATATATGACATTATTATGTGACTTGAGAGTTGAGAGTTGAACTATATAACTTTGACTACTCTTTACTCTATACTCTTTGTATGTGAATTCCGGAACTCGAAATATGAATACAGATCTCTAAGTGTTTACAAAACTAGACTAATAGGCAATATATATTGCAGAATCATAATAGTGTTAGTAAATATCTACTCAAGACTCGAGACTCAAGACTCGAGACTCATACTGTTGTAAAGTGAGCAGTAAAGGGAGTAACTATCGCTACGAGAAGAATTATAGCTCAAGATTTTTGTATAATCATGTTCCGAACTGACAATATATCGTTGTGAAAGAAAGAAAAGGTGAATTCAGATTTGCATGTGGTAGTTGCACTATATACATATGCATAAATATGCATGCATCTGTATCTGTATGAAGTATGAAGTATGTAGATTTGTAGTTTCAGAAATCATCTCGTTGAATGTGAGCCAAAAACTATCGTAATCTCGAGGGTTTCTAACCGCACGGAGAGAATAGAGAGAACAGAAAGACAGTCAGCTTCAGATTCAGATTCAGAACTCAAAAAGTCCAACGAAAAAATTTGCGCTTCTCCGTTTTTTTCTTCTTCTTCCTCCTCCTCCTCTTTCCTTCTTATTCATCTTCTCTTCCTTTTTCTGTTGCCACGTGTCGAATCCAAATGTAGAAATTGAGATATTTCATTCCGGTTTTTATATAGAAACATTGGTATAATATATTATGTACGTACTTTTACATATACATTATACATTGGGGAAAACTGAGAGCTAAACTGAGAACCTAAGAAAGAGAATGAAGATTTGAGATTTGAGAGAGAAGTTTTGAATACATAATAAATACACCATACACCTTTTCTTGTCTCTTGTCTCTTCCGTGTTCCGTATGAGTATTATCTAGACATTTTATGCATATGCATTATATATTATGTTATTTATGCATAGCATGTAAACACTATGTATGTATTTATACATATTCCGTATTCACAGTTACACACACTTAGTTATTTTATTTTACGGTTTACCCACAAGGAACTATCTATCAACCTGCTCTTAATTTTTAGCTTTTTCACTTTTCTCTCCTGCCTTTTAGCAGGTTCTAGAATCTAGAATTCTAGATTCCAAGATTTCTATTCAAATACCTACAGCTATTAAATAGAAGGAGCCAAAGTCACAAAAAATTAAATGCAACGTACTGACTTGTGAGTAGTGAGACGAAACTGACAGCTATCATTTGCATACATGGTCCATGTTCAATCTTCATCCGTACCTGACTACTGACAATACATGTAGTATGAATAGAAATGGAGGCTCATGTATCACTTCCATCGCTGCCGTTCACCATTGCAAATTGCCAAAAAGAAGAGGAAAGTGTGAAAGTCATCATTTGATCCAAGTTATTTTAAAAATCAGCCTTTTTCTCCTATCATGCATTTCAACTTTTCCTGTCCCGTTTCTAGTTTCTAGTTTTTTGTTTCATGTTTCCCATCACAACTCAGAACAGAATGAAATTAAGGTGTAAATTTGGAACGATGAAACATGAACCGTTTATGCATTTATAATTTTAGCTTAATGCACAACTTGTGGAAATAATGTATGTAGGAGAAGATGCAGATTAATCCAAGACACCGTGATGGCGACACTCAGAATTCAGAATTCAGAGGCAGAGGCCAGGACGAGACGTTTCGGTTTTTTTATTGACAATGATGGAGAAAATGAAACTTTATCTCGTGTAGAATACAGACCTTTGACATTTTATATTTGATAGCCATTTAAAAAATGAACCGATTAGAAGGATTCGGATCACTAACCTTTTTGTACCCAAACCAGCAAAATTTCAAGAATCAAGACGCAATAAAAAACATGGATTTGAATCCAAGTGGTCAAAGTTCAGAAAACTAGAACTAGAATACGTGTGTGTATAGTGTATACTGTATACTAAATGGAGGCTCATGCTTTTATTTCGTATTTCGTAATTTGTAATTCGGATTTTTATAGACATTTTAATGACTTTTTGTACGCCTTGTACATTTTTGAGATGAAATTTTGTCGCCTTTTGATATACAAATACAAGACTCAAGACATGGAACATAAAAATGGTTATAAACTGAGCTAAATTGTAAATTGTAAATGTAAAAAAAAATCTGGATGGAAATCCGGTAATCGGGAGCGGGGGAATAAGTAAATAAATAAAAACATAAATAAACTAAGTAATGTGCAAGTTTAGCTGTGTACCTAATCTTGTTGTCTAATCCCAGCAGCCCACTTTCATTGTATATTGTATGTAAATTGTAGATACATGAATTATAACGAGCATACGGTATACGGTATAAACGGTATTAATCTGTTGACGATCTCATACTTGTATTATCCTATTTAAATTGTAAATTCTCCATTTTATTCCTGTTGGAATTTTATTTTATTTTCTACATACAAAAAGCATGTAATAGGTTTTTCCACGCTCCTCCTCCTTTTCTTCTTCTTCTTCTTCTCTTCTCGTTGTCGTCCGCTCTTTTGAAAATTGTAATTGTGAGTCTACACCAACAACCATCAAACAACATCATCAACTGCTGTAATAATATACAGATCAAAATTAGGATTGGTATGGCAGACGACAGACGCAAACAACAACAACAAGCTCGAACAGTAGCAATGACTAGAAACTAGAAAAAATGTTGAGGATAATGGAAATGATATGTATGTTACATTGTATATTGTACATACTACATACAGCAGGCAGAATATAACAAATAACACGTACTCACAAGTCAGTACACAGAGTAATAAAATTTCAAAGATGACGATAGTGAAAGCATCCCGAACTATTTGTTAAAATGTGAATTTATGAGAGGATGAAACAATATGGAGAGAAAGAAATTCCATTCTTCTCCTCACATTATACAAGAATCTTTTACATATGTACATATGTGTACTGAATATTCCTGTTGATATAATATAATTCTTCTATATTTAGTTACATACCGAACCGAGAGTCGTAATAATGGATAATGGATACACAGCGGGAGGAAATAGGAAAGAAATTCTTTGTTGTGCCACACGTTCTGTGTATGTACAATGTACAATGTACAGTTGTAGATATGTGATATGATGTATGATGTAGTTTGCAGTTTGTAGCTCGTAGTTCATATTTTAGATGTATAAACACTAAACACACAAGGGCAAATGACCGAGCATAGATTTTTTGAATTATACTAGCAATTTCTTCTCATTCTTATTTCTTTCCCTGTTTCCAAGAACCAAGAAATTCTAATGCTCATTCCGATTTGGATTCAGATTTGCCTTCATATTTAGAATTTGGAAATTTGGAAAGTGAACCATACATAAAATTTGTTTAACTTTCCGTGAATTTCATTTTGGTATATTTCGTAAATTTTGTATGTATCATGTACTGCTGACTGCTGATATGTGCATGTATCTTGTTTGTATTATGTGAAGGGAGGGAGTCATAAAAAAGTTATTTGTGAGTATTTAGTACTTTTGTCAGTTGTTCGCAGATTCTTATGAACTCACTTTGGATCACTGCAGAGCAGAGCAGAGAGCAGTTGGATCAGAGATCAGAGCAGAACAAACAAGAAGGAGAGACGAGAGTGATAGAGAAAATCAGAGCATCGAGGCGGAATTTTCCCTTGTCTTTTGTTTTGCCATTTGCCGTACCAAGAGCAGCAGAAAATTTTATAGTTTATGGGTGTAAGATTGAGAAGATTGAGGAAGATGAGGGAAATTTAAGATTGCATTTTTACTGCATGATGTGAGCTGAATTACGTAGAATAATGCGTGGCTTGAGTCTCTAGTCTCTAGACTCTAAGCTCTAGATTCTAGATTCTAGTTTCGAGGGAAAATGAAATAAGATGCATCGACATTGGGATTTTTGGACTCTGATTCCAATCCAGATCGAACGGATTTCATACTCGTAAATTTTTGATACATGTAATCAACTGAATATTGAATATGCCTCACAAAAGCATATAAAATGTAGGAATAATAATGTTTGTGTGTAAAATGTACACTGTATATTCAACATTCAACAGTCAACAGTACAGAATTTAATGTGCTGAAATTGTATATTTAAGTAATCCGTAGGGACGTATAACTTATAACTTTTCCTCCTACAACTTCATATTTTATAGCTTATGGTTGATGCCCCGATTCTGTACGCTATACTCTCTACTTTCTAGTGCATTGTGAATTCTGGGCCTTGGGCCTTAGTTTATTTTCAATTCAAACCTTTATATTTATATCATACATCATACACCATACATTGAAATTCATTGCAAAATGAAAAATTGTATTACATGCATGCAAAATATACATATTCGATTTTCCGAGAATCTATCATCGACTAAATTGAGACTCACATAATGTAAGTTATTTACGACGTTGTAAAAAAATTGACGACTGCATCATCAATTCCTCAACTCTTTTTTAGTTAAATTGTAAATAGTCTAACCATTTTTTTCTTGCTATTTGTATAGCGAATTTGTCTATTTTGTATTCTGTTTTAGATCAAGCATCAAGAATCAAGTCAGAATCAGTCTGCCCGTCCATTGACATTAAAACTCGGGGTTTCACCAGTTCTTGATGTTTCTTGTTGAATGTTGAATTTTCAGTGTTATTACTTCTGAACGGAATGCTGTTCTTGGTTTTCTCTCCTCTTCTTAGTTCGTTTGGGAGACTCGAGAGAGAGAGGGGCTCTGGATTCTGGATTATATCTTTTGAATTTTGACACATGGCCATCGTCAAACAAATTCTTAAGATAAACCATACAGCAGAAAGTGTACTTACTGCCATCATAATATATTCGTACATGCATAAAATGAAGCAAATAGAAAATGGAAACTAGCAAAACTCTCAAAACTGTAGGCTGTAGGCACAAGGTGCTAATACTGTTTTTTTACTGTAAAACTTTGTTTAGTTTCTCCTTTCTCTATACTCTACTGTATGTATACTCTATACACTTGCAGAAGGCTTAGGCCGAATTTACACTTTTGAAAGCGTCTCTTACTGACAACCTCAGCCGCTGTCTCTTCTTTTCCTTTTGTCAGTCATTCGTCTCCCGTTTACCGTATCATGATGTATCTGCATAACTTTTGTACACATTCTTAAGTATTTTGTATACCGTATACGTCTCAAGTCTCAAGATAAGAATTTCAACTCTTATCATATATATAAAAACTAAATACGAGATACTACATAGTGATGAAATCCCGACCTAGACTCAGCTTTTTCCTCTCATCCGTGTCCATACTTTTAAAAGTTTAACGCTTAACTTTCTTTTTCGTTTCTCACTGGAAATTGGAATTCAATTTAGAATCTGAATTACATGCATAAATTACTGTGAATTTTGTGCCTCAGCATAAATGGACAACATTAAAAGTTCTAAATTAAAATTCTGAATATTCAGTAGTCAGAAAAAAAATCTAGAATCTAGAATCGAGAATCTAAAGGATTTAGAATAAAGTATGAAATACTTATATATACAACATAGGGATTTGAGCTTTGTTATGGCTGATGACTGACGACGAAGAGTGAAAATGATGATTGGACTAGTTTTCACTCGACCAACGCTCAAATCGCAAAGCTGGTTTGATTTGATTTTTGTTCTCACTCCATACCTTGAAATTGGAAGGATGGGGAAGCTCTGCTATTGACTTTTGAGTAAAGATTATGGATTTCTTGCGTCCTTTTCTGTTTCCTGCATGTGATCATAATAATGGATGAAATGATAAAAAGTAGATTTTCTAGACTCGAGACTCTAGATTCTAGATTCTAGACAAAGAATATGAAGAGGAAGTGAAAGTATAAGCATGAGTATATACGTGTAAAAATCGTATGAAGACTAAGACTAGAGAAAGAAAGAGAGTAGACAGATAAATAGATGAAAAGATTGCTGAGGTTGTGATTTGCTTGACTACTGGACTACTGGAAGACTATGGGCTATGGACAATTGAACATGTATACTCGGAAGAAATCAGTAGTTTTCCTCTCCTATGTACTTAGCTTCTGCTATGAATCTCCATGAAATAATATAGAATTTGTACGTGATCCCTTACCGTTGTACTTTCAACTTTCGGTTCTACTTTTTGTTCCAACAGTTCCAACAGTTCTACAGGCTACATTACATTACATTACATTGGGGTGTTGCGCATGGCATTGTGCGAAGCATATGGGTTCATCGAGTAGGGCCAAAAAGAGAGAGCGGATGAGAAAAAGACAGAAAGAGGCAAAACGTGTAAAGTTCCATTCCATTCCGTATTCCATGTGTGGCCCGTCACTTGCTTGTCTCTACATTCTAAACTCTAAACTCTAAACAAACCCGGCATAATTCTCTCCCGTCTTTGTCCTGTCCTCACACTGGTCTGATCTGATACAAACTATTTCAACTCTGGCTGAGCTGACTGGCTCAACCAACTGCCAATTGTCAATTGTAATCGACAAAGGATAAATATACCATCTCAATTCTCAATATTCAACCTGTGTAAATAAAACATAGAAACTCTGATAGTTGTTTCTTCTAGGCTTCTTTTCTGCATCTTGAGTTTTGGTTCCAGTCCCACAGTTCAGAGTTTTATTTCCTCTGTGCAAGTGAATCCACTCTAACAATTCAATTCAAGTCAAGTAGATTCAGCTCAACGGAGCTCATCTCAACATTCAACACTCAACTCCCTGTGATTTTGAGTGTGAACTTCCCGTTCACCTTTCTCCTCCTCACTTGAGAATTGGTGTTTTACTTTTCAAATCGTTGATGTGAACTGTGCCGTGTCGTCTGTATAGTTTTTTTTGGAGACAAAAAAGTTCAGAATCTAGAATCTAGAATCTAGTGTCAACAGTGATTTTAGATTTAAAGGTTTTAAACCGTGTGAAAAGTTTGTGCCTGGAATTTGAATTTTCACAAAGTACCTAACCAAACCAAACCATTAAAACAAAAGATATACAAAAAAAATACACAAATAAATAGCTATAAGCGCTTCTTTGCTGTGATAAGTGAAAGATCAAAACTATATTACGGATTACGGATATCGATATGGATATTCATGTTTATATTTATTATCTGTATATGAAAAATGTACATGCATAGTTTTTAGCTAAGAGAATAAAGAAGAGGAACTGACAGAAAATAAAGACAAAGGGGGAAGGAAGTGGGAAAAGAAATAGAAATAGAAAAAGACAAAGTTCTTGAGGGAAATCAAAGTGAGTGTCGAATTTTTTTTGTGCTGAAGGGAGGCTGAAAAAAAGGCAAAAAGGTTGGTAAGTTTTTTCTACTTCTTTGTCTTCCCTGTTCCTCGTTTTTTCCATTCCTTGGACTGCTACTGCTTTTTCTTTTGACATGTCATCTCACTTATCTGTCCGAAGCCAGACTTTTCCTCTCTTCTCTGTTGACTCTTTGACTCTCTGACTCTCTGGCTCTTGGACTTTTTGACTTTTTGACTCTTGCCATATTACACATGTTTTGTATTACGTATAACGTATAACGTATTACTGGTGCTACCCTTAATATTCTGAATACGTATAATAATATATGCTGATGATGTACGAGCACAAGTTTGTATTATGGGTATTATGGACACCCACACACAACATGGAGAAAGAGAGACAGAGATTCGGATTGCAAATGACTTGGTTTGTTGAGAGCAACCAAGCGTTGACTCATTACATGACATCAATCTCACACGTTCAAGCACACAACACTCTGACACTATATCTATACTCTGTACACTGTATTTACAGTCTCGCATCAGTCCACATTAACATCAACATGAATCATTACACACTCTGCTAATTCTCTCTCCCATCACTTTATATAACATGTAACGTTGAACATGCACAATACGTAAAGCAGAGAGACATTTTAGCTTTCTTCCTTCCTTTCTTTCCTTTCTCCACCCGCAACTCCGGAGCACACACGAGAAAGACAAAGACAAGGACAATGACAAAGACAGCCGCGGAAAAAAGATCCGCCTCAAAACTACTTTTCATTTTCATCTCTCAAAAATCCATGTGACAAAACATAACAAAAACCAACAGTATACAATAGACAAAAAACACCATCAACAAAATACATTATCTCCCTCCTCATTCCTGATTTATCAAATACAAGTCCACATTTTTCATTTCATTCTTCTCTCCGTTCTTTCAAAACGTCAATACACAATACACAACACTTGCAGCACTCTTTCTTTGGAAAATGTGATATGATACATATGGAATTGGTAGCACACGTGAGCTTCAGTCTATTCATTTGTGTCTGTGTCTAAAATGTCATCAGTTAACATTTTTCTCGTAGACGATGTACAATGTGTATTGTACATGGACAAACTTTCAGTTTACCACGTCCCTTATTCACTATTCACTTATCCTGTTTGCCTAGTGCCTGGTCTATTAAAATTTACACTGGAAACTGAAACTGGAATCTAAGGAAACGGGAGGAAGAGACGATATAGTGAATGAAAGTGAATGAAATATGGAAATGAGAACGAGTGCATCACATGAAATTTCATCAGAAATTTTAGAGAAATCAAGTTCCTTCCTCTCTTAATTATTCACAAGTTGCTCCACTAGTTCAAAATTAGACACAGACACAGACGTAGACGTAGATGTGTTCTCAATTCTAAACTCTCTACTTTCTGCTTTCTCCTCTAAGCTCACCACTCTCTTGGATTTTGTATTCACACATGTAACATGTTAGTACACACTACACACTACACACAACACATTATCATTTTGATGAAACGTGACTCTCACTCATCTCCTTACTCCTTACACAACATCCAACATCCATCTCAAACTGCACCCGTACGTGGTACGTGGTTTCGTAATCTATTGTATAATCACTTGATGAAAAGTGGAATATTTTTTCCAGTTACTTTCCCCATTTTCGTTTTTGGTCTCGCTCTCATTTTTTTACCAGCTGTGTGTATAGTGTACAATGTAAACTGTTTGCACTTATGAAACCACTTGTGATTTGTGATAGATTACAAATTACAGGGTGAAAAAATTTGAAATTTGAGACGACAACCAAAATGTTAGTCACTGCTAGACAAAAAGCACAAAATCTATTTACTTGATCATTAATCACTTATTGGCTAATGGTCATTTTATTTGATATTTGGGGGGGAAATCATGGAGGAAAGCACAAATACACTAATAAAGTGTTTTTATTGTTTTTGTATAAATATTATGTTTTTCTAGGATATTTAATCCAATACATTAAGTGTTCATTTTAAGATATAAAATGTACGTTATACATATTGTTATTTGGATACTTTAGACTTTAGACCATCAATTTATGTGCAGGATTCCTTTAGTTTTTTGCACTGTTTTTTGCAGTGACCGATGTTTTCATGCTGATTGATTTCCAGTTGCATTTTATGTAAACAAAAAGTCCTGATGTATTGTGTATGTGTTGATTTTGGAAACTATTGGGTCAACTTTGACCTATGATTCTACTTTCCACTTTTTACTGTATAGTAATTTTCGGCAAGTAATTGGAACCCAATCCGTCGCCGTTGCTTCTTGGCTCACGAAGAATCAATTTTTTCCTATGATTCATAATATTGCTTAATTGTCAGGAAGTCAAGTCACAAGGACAAAAAATATCAAATAGTTTCCGCAAAAAACAGTACTGCAAAACTACATACTGTATTATAAATACATGTCGTACATTTTCAGCAAAATTACCACTACTTTGACTGGTAGTCGTAGTTCCAAAGAAGTGAGACGCCATTGAAGAAGACGGAGATTGGAGATTGAAATAAATTGAAGGCTTCTTTACTAATTACTAACATTCGGCGCTCTCATAATTATAGGTCTGATTCTGAGTTTGTGGTTCCTGGTTCGTGGTTGTTGCCGGTAGTGAGTTGTGTTGATTTAGACATTATGTATGTTGTATGTTCTACGTTCTGTGTTCTGTGTACTTTGATACAGTGAATAATGATTATAGGGTAATTATAGTGCAAAATTATGGTGACGACTGTTTCCCAAACTTGGCATAATTTTTCAGTTGCCAGTAAATAGTGTAAATCAAAGAAATAATAACAAATAATAATACCCTCCTTTTCCGTTCTCTCTGAAAGGGAAAAATATTATGTAAATACAGAAAATGAAAAGCCGTATTGTAAACGGCGTGAGAAGAGAGGAAGGGAAGTGGGTTGGGGAAAGTTTAGTTGAGAGAAGAAAAAGTGAGAATGTGTTTGACTCTTGGAAACGCGTCGAAATAAATAAACACTGAATGACTAATGAAAGAGGAAAAGATTATAATATTATATTTTGCTAAAAAAAGATATGAAAATGAAGGAAAGGTTTGAAAGTTGAAAGTCAAGGCATTCAGTAGTGACTGTGAATAGAGGGGAAAACACGCAACATTTTACACAAGTATAAATGCTTCTCGTATTTCATTGTTTATTTCCACTTTTCCGGCAACTGCAATTTCTCAGATTCTCGAGTATGTATGTTTTGTACAATTTGTATAAATTCATGTACATTGTTCATGGGGAATAAATCACTATGTTGACTGGCAATGTCGTCCTCATTTTAAATTATGGTGACACCAATCTCCTCTTAGTCCCAATAATTCCCAAGTGAGATCCATAAAAACTGAAAAGTTGTAATGATCCCTTGTTACTGAAAAATCAAAAGCGACATTTGAAAAAAAAACAAGAAGAAGAAGAAGAAAGTAAAGTGGAGGAAAAGAAGAAGATGGGGAAAAGGAGAAAAGAGAAAGGCCGTTACTTTTGTCTTGGACTTGGCCATTCTTTTTCCGAGTTTTTTTCTTCAAAAGATTTAGTATGTGGTCAATGGTCAGTTTTTGGTCTGGTTTGGTTTGGTTTGTCATTTCTTCCTTCCATTCAAGACAAGGGTTGCTGGATCCCACTGTATTCTATATGATATGGTATAGCACGGAGAAGATTGCAGAGAAACTGCCGCTGTGACGTCAAACAACCAAAGCAAAGCAATTGCGTTGCTATGAGATTTGAGAAATTCATTCCTTTGATTGCAAAACCCTAGCTATAGTCTATAGTTGTACATTGTACATTGGACATATAAAAGATTGGAAAAACTTTACTCAGTTTAAGAGGTTTTTTTGTAATAGTTGAACTAAAAACATGAAAAATAAAAATAAAATCTTAAATCTTGAGAATTTTCCTAATTCCTTATTCCTTATTAAAAATAAGTGGTCAGTTATAAAAAATCACAAAACTTGATTTATTCAGATAAATCCGCGTTGAAACCGCATTTTCTTGCGGTATGCTGTACGATGTATGGTATATGGTGTATGCGTCTGTTAGTGGCTACGCCACTCTTAACTCTTCACTCTCCACGTTTGACCGACCCCTGCTCCGTTTCCCGTTTCCCGTTGATAAGTCTCAAGTTTCTAGAGTCTAGAATCTAGACTCTAGACTCTCCAGTCCACACTCTACAGTCTACAGTACAGTGGAATTAAGCACCCCTTGTTCTTGTATCGGATGAAGAAGAGTGAAAGTGAAGGCATGTGAAAGAGGAAAGACAGAGAGTTGGCTCCAACGATTATTTTATACTGAATGTCAGCTCGACGAGAAAATGGAAACAAATGTACAAATGGAAGGAAATAGTGGAAAATGGTTTTATTTTCTCCTCTCCACATCCATGTACAGTGTACATCAACATCACCCTTTTTTCTCATACTCTCAACATTGTCTTGTCCAGACATTTGTAAAATATATTATATTTTTCCTCAGTGCTTTTGATCGATTTACGTTCCTCTTTTACATTCTACAGTCTAGTTTCTAGATTCTAGTGGACAACTTATCTTCTTCTTATTCCTTTCATTTGTCTCACTGCACTGTGTTTGTGGTTTTATGTGTCTCGTGTCTCATGTGTTGTCTAGTAGATACATTGTGCAAAGGATTGAAAGTATATTTATAATGGGATAGATATGGCAAGTGGGCAATCTCGCAACCTGATTGCCTAGATTCTAGATTCTAGATTGTAGAATAGATGGACACTCGATAGAAAAACTACTACTACTTACTACTATTGAGACAGAGACAGAGGGAGAGCGACTACTACTTACGCTTTCCACTCATGTGTGTTTGTATGCATGTTGATACGTCATACATAAAATTTAGACCAAACTGTAAGTGCTTCAACTACCCAAATTGCATGTGTTGTGCACAAACATGTGCATTCTACAAATACATAGATATTGCTATAATAAACTATAATAATTCTTCCTGTAGTCAAAAATTCTGCCTGTACTGTATGTATTGTGCAGTAGACATAGCACAAAACTCTTTCCTCTGTTGTCACACGCAATGAGTTGATCGTTCTAAATAAGTACTAAATGCTAAAGACAAAATCCTTCACTGTGTGCAGCTCATTAATAGCTTTTGCATGTATGGCAGCTCAGGGTATACAGTAAACAGCAAACAGTAGACATATTGGAATGTTTGTAAAATTTACAACCTTACAGTTTTTACAGTGCACTCTAAAAAATCTAACGAAAATGCTTAGCTTTCATAGTACCAGTAACGTGTAATGTGGTAGTTTTGAGTTTCGAGCTGTGAGTTTTGAGATATAAAGTAAAATCTTTGCTTTGGAAAAAATGCAATTTAAACCACCATGCATTTAATTTACATGCCTAATCAAATTCAAATTCATTTGCATGAAAAATGCTCAAACGTTGGGACTGGATTAGATTGGATTGGACTGGATTTCGGATTTTGGATTTTAAGTTCCATGGCTAACCGCTACCATAACTATGCAGATTGCAGGTACTTTTGTAGTATAAAACCGGTAGAAAGCACGGCAAAAAGTTTTGGGCATGTTTCGGAAAAAAACAAATCGGGTGCAAATTACAATGAAAAGTTAAGTTCATTTCCCTTGTCAAACGCAATGTACGTTTGTTTCTGACGTTTATAAAAAGTAAAAAAACAACCGAGGCTTGAGGAAAAAATGGCTGAGAGCTGAGAAAGTGTAAATACAACAATATTGGTAGTCAATGAGTTAACATTTAACATTCAACATTCAACAGCTTGAACAGCTACGATTATAAAATTACGTAATATGCATTGTAATACGTTTTAATAATGAGGATGGAAAGCTGTAAAACTTGTAGGTATTGTAAGACCCTCCCTAATTGCAATGCTGTGATTAGAATATGTAGAATGTAGAATGTAGATGGTTGCAATCATGATTTCCCCGTTTCTACTTGCTCTTCTCTTTGTTCAAAACACTCACATCTTACATCTTACATGCAGTCGTTGAATAAACATGGAGAGAATTAACGTGTCAGTGTGTTGGTGTGTGTGTATTTCCTTTCTCCTTGGTTTTGTATTTTGTATGCTGTACAGTGTACATTGTACATGGTCTTTTCCAGGATTTGTTCCTCCCGAAATTTCTAGATTTCTAGTTTCTAGGAGACTAAGCTTTTGGCTTTTGGTGGTTTGTCGGTTGTCCTATATCAGTTCACGAGATGTGATGAATGTGGGCTAGGTTAAGAACAAAAAGGGAGAAGGAGGCTGAATCCGTTTAGGTTAGTCGGATCTAGTTAGGATGTTTTATATTCTGCATTATCTACAAGGAAAGTACATCATGTACAATGCACATTGTACAATGTAAATCTACATGTAGCCTTGTGGAGATGTACGGTATTTTAGTATATGGTATTGCATCATCATCATGAGCATATTCGTATAATATAAGTTCATCACATATACATTTAGACTTGATACACATGCGAATATAGTGCAAAATGTAGAGTATATGGCAAACTCATATAGTTGTACAATCTACATTGTACAAATGAGAGAGCATAAACTGAGAAAAAAGATTCTTTATTCTGTACATAAGTTTTTATATGAGACAGGACGGGAGTGAGTTTAGTTTAGAGGAGGAGGAAACCCTGGACGCTTTGGTTGTCTACATAAATTCATGAAATCTACTAAAAAACCAAAGACTAAAAGGGAAAAAAACCAAAAACCAAGGATTTTGCTTTCATATATAATTCCATCTTTTACTCTCCTCCTCCTCCTTCTCCCTTTTCTTCTTCCAACTCCAACTTCAACATCAGCCTTAGATACATACGTACATACAAATAGTGTATGTCGTCATTCCTTTTCTTTTTAACTCATTCTTTACTTTTTTCCGGGGAAACGCATGATGAAGCTCCAGTCAAAACCAGAAAACCAGAGTCAGAGTCAGAATCAGAGTCAGAGTCAAAGTTGTTGGAACTGGAACTGGAAGTGGAGGAACGAATGTCTGTGTGTGTGGCAGAAGTTGGATTTAATGTTTCCATTCCGTGTGTTCATGTTTTGTGGCGTCACTCGTAGGAAATGACCTATCATAATCCTCGCAGGGAACCTTTCATGTTCCACTTCTCCAAAGTTCTCTCTCCGTGTCTCTGTCTTTCTCTCCCACTATTTTCAATCTCTATGCTATTGCTATTGCAATTGTATTAAATAAACGAGAAAAAGCTTTTCAATGAAAATTACTACTATTGTTATTCTTATTATTTCTCAACAATTACAAATTAGGAGGAACAAAAAACAAACCAGTATGAGCTATTCACTATTCTTCAATGAATATGGACAATTGACGATGGACAACAATGGAACTTAAAAAGTCTATACGAATATATAACATTTGTACCCAATCAACTTATAAAGCACAATGCCCACATAATATAGTATCCTTTTCTTCCAGTTCCAGTGCTAGTGCACTGTATCGATGTGTTGATGTGTCGATGTGCATTGTATAAATATTTATGCACTTCCCGTATCATTTCATTTCATTACAGTCCATGCTATTCCATTTCCATTTCAAGCCAGTTCAGTTTATGTTATAATTTAGAAATGCTTTGGATTCATTTGATGGCGTACATACTACATACATACATATATACACTATAGATATACGTATACTTTGTCAGCACATTTAATGTTATACCCCAATTTCTATTTAATTGGAAATCAACGACGTAATGTATCTAGAATCTAGAATATAGAATATAGAATCTAGAATCTAGACTCTAGATAGATACACACGTACTTTATTTTTGTTGTGCACTAGATATTTTGCACATTGGCACTGTAGATTAGTAAATATCTAATATCTTATTCTACGGTCTAGTCTGTATTCTATAGTCTGTATTTTGTAGTCTGTAGGCTCGTTTATGTTTATTCGTTTATATTTATGAGGAGCGGTTCTGGAGTTGACGTATATTTGTATTTGTATTTGTATATTTGTCGTAGTGGGATGTGTTCATTGAACAAATGTACAATGTACAAGTCAGTGTTGAAATGAATGACTAGTTGTCATTTTTGGATTACAAAATACGGAGAGAGACGAAAGACTTTGTGAGCCACATAAAATAACGATACATATAAATACAAACTACAAAATACAAAATACACATGGCGTACATATTTTATTATACTTTGTGACTTGCTCTTTATTGTAATGGACATAAAGTCAGTGTATATTGTAGGGTTGAAATAATATGGTTGGGAGTACACTGTACTATTAGCAATGTGCAGTATGCAGTTTATATTGTAGTTGGAGTTGGAGTTGACGTTAATGTTCATGTTAATGGAGAAAAGTTTGGGATGAATTGTATTTGAGTTTGAATGTGGAGAGTTGAGACTTTGTAATTATGTGTCATTTGGTAATTTGGGAAAGGGAGAAGAAATGAGTATTGAGTATGGAGCATTGAGTATTGAGCATGGATATAATGTATACTAAAAAATGAAAGAACTAATGAAATAATCATGAAATTAGTTGGACTAAATGGGAAATGCAAGGAGACTATTTGACGGTTGACGATTGACGGTTGAAGTCTGACGATATGAACTTAAAACTCGGAAGTGGCTAAGTTGTAAATTGTGTGAGTTGTAAATAAATTGTACAACAAAACTGAGAGAAAACTGTTGAGTCATTTTTATGTATATGCGGGAACTATTAGCTGTATCAGCAGCAAAGGGGAAAGGAAGAGTGTATAAATATAAATACACATGACACATGACGTAAATACGTGCACGTAGATATTTAGATATATTTTATGTCTACGAAGGCCGAATCAGAATAGTAGAGGAGAAACATTAGTCTTGAATCTTGAGTCTCGAGTCTTGAGAAATTGTCCAGCAGGGGAATTTTCAATGTCTGTTGACTGTGTCTATGGCATGGCATGGTGTGGTATGGTGTAGATATTTATGTATGGATGTGTTTATGTAGTACAGGAAAAGTACAATGTTGTACAACCTCCAACGTACAATGTACAATGTACTTTGTACATTAGACATGAGAGTCAAGGAGAGTTTCTCTTAAGTCAACTTAACTTGTTTGGTTTGATTTGGCTGCTTTTCTCCTTGCTTTCTTTTGGTTTGGTTCAGTTTGGTTTGGTTTAGTAGGATTTGAGAAGGGAAATAGCCGATGCTATAAAGAAAGCATGCATGGAGTACTTTTATTATATTCCGTCGACAAGGCTGAAACATGTATCATATGAATGGTTTTGCTGCTCTCTCCATTCTTTCCATTCTTCTACATGCTACATTCTACATCTCCTTCTTCTTAAGTAGTAGTCATACGCTCATTTCTTTTTCTTCACTTTACTTCATTCGCCTCTTCCATCTTCCATCCTCCATCCTCTAGCTCCCATGTATTCCTTTCTACCCGCTTGCATCACAAAAGGAAAATAAGAGAGAGAAGGACAACGGCAACGAAACGGCTACTGACTTGTGAGTACTGCTCCAGCTACTGTTATCGTTACGATAGTTAGGAAGTGTCCCAAAACTTGCACTTTTCCTTCAGCCATTCATACGAACAAAATGTGTTTTCTCTAGTCGCCTTTTCGGCGTCAGCCTTTCTCCCTCCTTTTCTCCTCCGTCGTCTTTTCTGTTCTTGTAAGAAAAACTTTTTCCTATCCACTCGAGCTCTTTTGAGTAAAAAAATTATTTGAAGAAGATGATACGAGAGAGGGTGAGAGAGAGAAGAGCAAACAGGGCAGGATCCAGATTCGGCCAACTAACTGCTAACTACACATTCCTCACACACAGCATTAGTAAAAGTATTAATACAGAGGAGAAATGAGTTGAGAGATACAAAAGGGAAAGAATCGGGCAAAGTGTCGAGTGTAGACTGCAAAGTGTACAAAGTTTAAATGAAGAAGTGGAAGAAATAGAAAAAAGACGTGTGTAAAGTAAAGAGTGTAGAATGTAGAATGTAGAGATTAGAATGTAGAGTGTAGAATGTAGAGGAATTGAGGATTCACAGAATCACCACTACCACTACCATTCCCACTGTCATTGTCATTGTCTTATTAACTCATAAATCTCATACTAATAGACACATGCATTCAACTTTTCCGAGTTTGGACTAACCTTGTGCATTGTGCAGCCATGTAAAAATGTGTAGACAATGTAAACTTTCAGTCATTATCACCTTTTTCTCACACTTGATCCCTTTTTTGTCATCCTGCTTGGGATTATTATGATAAATAGAAAGAACAAGTAGTATCTAGCTTTAAGTATCATGCACATATGATATATGCAGAAAATGCATGCTGCGACACTATAAAATCCCATCTCATTTTAATTGTGTAGATCAGCTCAATATTCAAAGTTCAAAGCCAGAATCCAGCTATTACACACTCAACAAGATAAAGTATCAAAATTCAACAGTGTAGAGAGTAGAGAAGATTAAGATTTGGATTAGGATTATGACATTTAAAATAGACTACAAACTATAAGATTTTCTCTTTATCTCTCATTCTCTATCGCTCTTTTTCGTTCATAACAAGTCCTAATTCCATGTGTGCAGTAGCAATAAAATATTATTTTTCCTCTTTTTTCTTGTCTCTCCTCAGATTCAAAAGTAGTGAAACCTTTTAAATTCAAAATCCACTTCCAATGTTAAACAGTGCAGTATAAATACAAACGCAAATAGTAAATAGAGAGCATGTACATATAATGTATATGTAATGTAGAATAATCCAAACACCAAACACTAAACACTGACATGTAAAAATAAACAAAAGAACAACCCTTCATCACTTACCAAGTACTAAAGACGAATGTAGTGTCAAACATGAAGAGTGAAGAGGAGAGAGATAAATACATTGATGGATAAAGGCAAAATATCAAAATATCAAAATACCAAAATATCAAAACATGAAACAAGATGAAGAATATCAGAGTAATACAAACTACAAAATGATGGAGTGAATTGCAACGTGGGCAGTCGTAAATTTTGCGTGTGTGTAATATATAATTTCTGTTTTTTGTTTTTCTCCCCTTTGTCAATGTTTGTACTGACAAAGCTTGTTGGAATTTATAGATAATAGATATGTGTACAGTGTACACAATATTTACTATTTCGAATTCCCTTTCTGCCATTCTTCATTCTTACTTGTTTCTGTGGTAAATGTAAGTAGCATATATATTATACATGGTGGTTCGTGTAGTCACTAATCTGGAAGGATAGGCAATAGGCAGAAAGGAAAAGGCGGAGAAAGTCAAGATGAAGAAGATGAATTTGTAAGAGAACTGAAAGTCAAGTCACTTCCGAGTTTTAGTTTCAAGAGGAAAAACAACAACAACAAGAAGCAGAAGTAGAAGAAGAGAAGGAGAGTGTGATGTGGTGACTGTTGGCTGGTGGCTGGTGGCCACAAAAAACTCCATGCTCACTCTTTTTCTCTATCTTCCACTCGCCCCAGTAATAACTGTACACTGTACATTTTACATAGTATTGTCAGTAAAGAGTGCACTGTGGGTTTTTACCATGTGTGTGCACATAATATTATATAAGTAATATATTATATATTATACATTAGATATGTACATAGATAATAAACAGACATAGATATATCCACAGTCTACAGTCTACACTTTTCCTATCACGAATATCGTAAATATAAAATATATTTCAGTATTTTTTAGTTTAGGGCTTTGAGTTTTGGGTTTTGGATTTTGGGGTTTCTGCTCAATTTTGGCTTGAGCCTCGGCAAAAGGAAGTGAATGTAGCTGAAAGGAATATGCAGAATACCTATACTCTGTAGATACTTGGTTTCACATACATGCACATTTTACTCTTTACTCTTGATTCGATTCTTATCCGTTCCAGACTATTCCAGTCCATTCCACATTCCATTTCATCCAGATTCCAGATCCAGACCAGGGCAGTTTTTTGCTGATATAAATTTTGGATTTATTTTCCCTTCCTCTTTCTTGACTTCTTTTTGGACTTTTGACAAGGGACCATAATACTGATATAGGGATAAATAAACAGGATGATGTTACGTTCACATTCATGCTAATGCTCATGGTTCATAGCTGATGGCTGATGGGGATGATAATAATGTCAAATCAAAACGTTGTGGTGCATATCATACCGCACATCGTACATATGCATTATATTATATTATGTATCATGTATAAATTTGAAAATAGCTATCATCTGTCCTTCTCTCTATCTTACGTTAGTCAATGTCGTCACTCACTCACCTCAAATCTCAAATCTCAAACCTCAAATCTCAAACCTCAAATAGGGTAGCATATACAAAATACAAATTGTCTAAAATATAAAATACATCTACATATTTGAAAGGATGGTGAATGCATAAATTGAGACTACTTTTCTTCCCTTTCTTTTTTTGACTGATCATCTTCGTCATTTTACTTTTTCTCCATTATCCATTATCCAATATCCAGCCCCCGCTAACTCACCGCTCACCACTTGCTAGTACAGTAGATAGTAGATTTGTATCAGCAACTTTTGGTATGAAAATATTCAAAGTCAGTAAAGTCAAGTCCCTCGCCAGTGTACTTGGGTGTACTTGTACTTGTGGAAATATAAAATGGAGAGAAAAAGATTTTCTTCGATTGGATAGAAAAAGATGGCAAAAGAGACAGAGGAAGAGACAGAGTAAGTTGTATGGAGAAAATTCCTTGCCTTGCGACACTTGGAAATGAATCTCATATGGAAATGATTGATATATGGTGTCTAGACAGGAAATTTTTCTTTCTCCACCAAACTTTTGACTATCGGTCCTACAATTCTAGAATTCTAGAATTCTAGAGCTCTAGAATTTCTATCATATCAGTTCCAGTTCCAGTTCACAGCAGGCACAAAACTCTGGAAGAACTGGGAGAATTATCCATTTCCATTTTCATTATTTCGCTTATTCTTTCAAAAAAAATTTAAAAGAGGAGAAAGTTGAATTGAATGTATGAATGAACATATCCAGTAGAATAAAATTGCTGATATCTATGATTTTGAAAATTCTTGTAGAAACATTATATTTTAATATGTATCTTTGTGACTTGTGCTGTTTAACTGTTTGATATGTGAAAAAACAAGGGATTTTTTCTGAAACATTCAATACACGAAACAAGATACCATAATATACAAATACAAATACAAGTAACATTTATTATTATTATAATATAATAATATAATACTCGGAGATACTCGGATGATTGAGCAGATAAATAAATGTGTGTGTGTGTGTGTGTGGTGTGTGGCATCAGTAGAATGAAAATGGATGGAGAATGAAATGGAATGGGAAATGAAATAGACAGAGGAAGTTGCAAAAGAAATAACCCCATAATCATTTGATTTCCACAACAGTTTTTGTGCAATACTGATACATCCATAGATTTTTGCAACTATGTATAATGAAGAAATATAAATGTCTGGTTGATGCTACAATTCAAATCCATATGCATATTTATATGCCTAAATATATTTACATGGCGAAAGATCTAGAATCTAGGAACTAGGATTTTGTTATACATAGATTTATATGTGTAATGTAAACCGTAGTGTTGTACTACATTGTATCTACAACACGCCTCATCTAATAACTTGTATTTTATTTCCACATGGGAGAAGAAGAAAAGTTGACTTTCATCGTTCATCCTTCATCGTTCTTCGTTGGTCGTAGGTTGTACATCGTTCTTCTTCATATTTTCTTCCCTCTTCCATCTTCAATCTTGATTCTAGATTCTTGATCCATGTTCCATGTATGCTATTTTCTTGTGGGGTATTTTCTTCTCCCCATTTTTTTCCTTGGAATTTTTTGGCAGTCGAGCCATTCCATATCCTTATTTTCCCCTCGTAAAATCCACAACCAAGGATGAGCGAGGTAAAAGAGATAATGCATGGGAGAAAATAAAATGGTAAAGTTTCTTATGCACACACATACATCCATATTACACATATTATACAATATAGCGTGTTATAACACGACTATATAATCTAATATCTATCTATACACTATACATACATGTAAAGGGAACATAGTAACGTCTAGATTCTAGATCATATAGTTTTGTTC
This sequence comes from Sminthurinus aureus, assembly GCA_034698265.1. Classification (NCBI taxonomy): domain Eukaryota; kingdom Metazoa; phylum Arthropoda; class Collembola; order Symphypleona; family Katiannidae; genus Sminthurinus; species Sminthurinus aureus. The sequence continues at coordinate 62,778 of JAQGBH010000113.1, forward strand.
CACAGTCCATAGTTTTCTCTTAAATTCCACTGACACATTTTTTTTACTACTGCGAATAAATACTGATTCCCTTCCCTTGAACAAAGTTGGACTTGAGTTTGTGAGTAAAAGAATAAGGAATAACGAGTCGTGAGTAACGCCAACAAGAAAATGCATCTCATCTTTCAAAGTTGGTTGGGATTTGGATTGTGATGATTTTTGGTCAGGATTTCAGATTTGTGATTGTACAATACATTTTACTACAGTTTTGACATTTTATATCAGTTTGAATTTCACTTTGTCCTTTCATTTATTGTTTGATATGCATACTTTTCCTTACTTTTGTGTTTTCTTCTTTTCGTATTTGTTCTCGTTTGCTTCCTCTTGTATCAATCTCTTATGTCTTGTCTTCTTCTCATAATCTTCTTTATCGTAGCTTTGTCCTCTTATCCCAAACCGTTCCAATCCTTACATTGTGCGTCGTACATGGTACAAAGTACAAACTGTAGGATTTTTGCTCTGTGCTGTATGTGTTCCCATTCTCCGTTCCCAAAAAGAAAATTTCAGTTCCTCAGCCTACTTTTTCCAATGGTGGGTAATCAAACTTTTTGATGTTCAAAGCAGATTGCGCTACTTTATACCGACTGCTGTTTCTTCTACTCTCTGCGCCCTTCTCTCTTGTCTCTGTGGTTCTCTGTCTTTTTCCTGTATGAAAGATTGTCCTCATAAAAGTTGACGTTTTCTTTGAGCTTTCCACGAGTTTCAAGTCTAAAGCAGCAGGGGCAGAACAAGTAAAAGTATTACTGCTATTATTATGATTATTATAAGTTGTGGTAGTGGTAGTCGTGGTAGTGGGAGACGGAGACGGAGCAACATCTTTCAACAAAACCTACCACAAATCTTAAATCCAAAACCCTTTCGACCAGGCCGGCCGAAACCAAATCAAACCAAAAGTAAAAGCAAAACCATTTATTCAAACTGCGGTAGGTTGAGAACTGAAAACCTAAGTAAAAGTAGTGATGAGGAGGATGATGATGATGCTGGAAAATGGTTGGTCCAGCATATTCTCATTTCTCATATTTTCTACTTTTCCCCTTTAAAACTGCATTCCATTCCATTCTATTTCAACCTTTTCCTTGTTTTTCCTGTCCATTTTCATCCCAATTCTTGTTTCTCTTCCTTTTATGGGTGCGAGTAAGTCCTACCCTATTTCATTTCAAGTTGGGCCACTTCTCAAATCTAAATCCAAGAGCTCGAGTTAAATGTGAATAGTAGAAAAATAGAGAAATAGAGAAAGCCAAAGAGAAAGGTAAAGAGGGAGAAAGAAAGAAAGAGAAATCTTCAATCTGTCGGAAGAGATGGCCATTTTTTGACCTTCCCACTAACATGACATTATTCCCATTATTTATGTACGTCCTACCTCACAGACTCACGGCCTCACAGACAGACCAAGAGACAAGGGGACAACGAGAGAGAGACAACGAGAGAGAGAGAGAACGAAGGAGCCAAAGCCTTTTGTGTATAAAAACCCAGACGCTGGACTGCGACTGAGGCTGGAAACTGGAAACTGAAAACTACTTGCTCTAAATACAAGGTTATAAGTTATAATGGTAGGGAATGGGATTGAGCAGAGTTTAGTAATTGCACTACAGTTTACAGTCTACAGTCCATTCCATTTCAAAATCAAGTAGTAGCCAAACTCTAAACTCCAAACTCCACTTTCAAAGATCCAAGGTCCATGGTCAGAAATTTCCACCCTTAAGAAACGTCACACAAAGCCCAAGGAAAAGGAAAAGGAACGAGCATGTTCAATGTTCAATCTTCAATCTTCAATCCTCACCCCACTAGAGAGATAGCTTAGCATCACATTATTTTCCTACGATATACTAAATCTCCGTAACCGTCTAAACATTTCCGCACCGCAATTGCAATTTCATTGGATTTCTTTTCAAGCCAACATCTTCCATCTTCCATCTTCTTCTAGTCTCGCTCTTCTCGTAAAGCTCCAATCCTATTTATTTATTTTATACCCAACCACTTGCACTCCTAATCCAAAAGGGAAAGAAAGAAGGCAAAAAATAATGGAGAAAAAATACTGACGCCTATTTTTTTGGGTCATAATACGTAATATAAAAAATGAAGTAGTTATTGTCTTGTCTCGCCCTGACTTGACTTTCTACTGACATAATTTCACATCTCACATTTGTCTATTTGTTTTCTCCTATTGTCGTTTGTCGTTCGTCGTTCATTGGCATTGGCGTGGGCATTGAATGCTTATACACTATACTCAAGAAGAAAATGAAGACATAAAATGGTATAAAATTGGGAAAACCATATTTCCAGCTCAAAACTCTTGTATGTATTTTCCTTTTCTGTATGGAGAATATAATTTAGAAAACCAGGAAGAATAAAGGGATAAAGTGAGTCAAATGCTACGTATGTATTTTTTGGAATTTATACGTACAGAAAGTAAAGAGGAATATACTTTGAGTCTAGAGTCTAGATTCTAGATTCTAGATTCTGCTTTCATTTTGATCTAAGAATATATTGGATTGGACTGGATTGAACAGGGATATTAGTGAAAGATGATACGGAATATGATATGTACTTTGTTCATTGTACATGTATGGGATTTTCTAGATGCTAGATAGATAGATATTGGATTGGGAGTGGCAGAGGTTGTCAACTTATCTTTAATTCAGTCTGATTTCCGATATCGTCTCCTACTTTCCGTTCTGCCCTGCCCTTTTGTATTATGCATTCTCTTCAGTACACATTATACATTATACATTATACATGTTCTGTTTTTCCTTTGTTTGTTTTTGTATTGTTTCTTGTTTTTTTCTTGTCAACTAGCCTTTGTCCTTCATTCATCCATACACTATACATGTGTTTAATATTCTTTACAGATTTCATTTATTTATCATGTTTTCTGTTTTGTACGGAGAACCGAGTACGGAGGCGTCATAATAAGACAAATGTGAGATGAATGATTTGTTTGCTTCAACACTAGACACTAAACGCTGCACACTGAACACTAAACATAGAAATAGAAATAGAAGAGAAAAAAATAATCCATCCCAATAATCTCAGCTACTCTGAATGTTGAATGTAGAATGTAGAAATGGGGAATGGAGAGACAGACAAGGCAAGTAATTGTGGACTATTCTAGAGATTAAGATTGACGGTCCGCTGAGTCCAAAAAGAAACGAATGTCGACAGACCAGTCAGACACATGAACACATAGCCCAATGCAATCCACATACAATGTACAATGAACATTGTACATTGTACATGGTGAAAAAATAAAAAGAGAGAGAAAGAGAAAGGCGAGAGATAATATTTAATATTGATTGAACCGAGTGGAGAAAGTAAGAGCGAGTAATAGTCAAGTTATTGACCCAGCAGACTTCTATGTACGTTGTGTGCTTGGGAATGAGGATGAGGATGAAAATAAGAATGAGAGGCGACAAAATGAAAGTGTTGTCGCGATATGGCTCGCCTCAGCTCCGCTCCGCTTGTCTCACATCAGTTTGGTTTGGCCGTACTGGGTTGGGTTGGGTTTCGTTTACTGGTCTGGTCTGGTCTGGTGTGGAATGTCACTTGGGATAGGATGAAAGTGAGAGAAAGAATTGGAATTCGAATCCAAGGTTCTAGATTTGAGATGGTAGATTGGGAATCCTAGTTCCTAGTGCATTACATATTACATATTACGTATGATACACATTCAGCAACTGTCATTCCATCTTTCCAAATTCCAAATACTTTCTCTCTTTCTTTTTCATGGAGATTGTCTGTAATCTGCATGTGTAATGTGAATAGTGCATACTGTATACGTGTATGTATAGGTAGATGAAGAAGAGCCGAAATCTCCATATTTTCATCTTTCAATCCAGATCACTATAAATAAACTCTAGTCTAGAGTCTAGAGTCTAAGCTGAACTAACTGAAATCCTCAATCTCAATCTCTGTTCTCAATTCTCAATTCTCAATGCAAAAGAGCAAATCAACCTTCAAAGTCAAAGTCAACTGCCAACCGTCAAACACGGTGCATCGTTTATCTTATATCTTATATCCTTTGTATGAATGAATAAAGAATAAATCCTCTCACTTCTCTTTCTCCCATTTTAAATGTGCCAATCCGCTTGGTTCCTAAATCTATATGATAAAAAACTAAAGATGTCAGAAGAAAAGCGTACCCTTGTGCTTAATGTCTCATGTAACAATAACTATTTTTTCTATTCTCCAGGTCAAGATCCGATGAAAAGGAGCAAAGTAGAGGCTGCTGACTGCTGGAAAGTGGAATTTGAATTGAAATGACTACGAGCTTCCTTTGTACTCTTCAGTGTTCGTGTTCAGTGTGCATACATAAAAAAGGAGAGGGGATTTGAAATTTAAACTGCGATGAAAAATGGCCGTGCAGTTTGAACTCACCTGATGTTACAGTCCACAGTCAACAGTCAACATCGGTCGGTTGATCTAGTGTCTAAATTCTAGTGTCTAGTTTCTAGTTTCTAGTGCAACTTTGGATGTGTATTATGTATTTAAGACAGCTGGTGAGAAGTTATGCATGAGAAAAATATTTATTGGAATGTGCTGGAAATTCTTATCCGCATCCCACACTCAAGATGGAATGGCCCAACTTTTTTGGAATAAAGAAAAAAACTAGATATAGACAAAGTAAAACTGAGCATAAAAATTCAAATCTAAATCCAAATCCTAAAATTCATAAAAAGTGAATAATAATAATAATAATAAAAGATAAATTAACTGATAAAACAAGTGTAACTCGTGAAAACTTAGAGAAGAAGAAATGGAGAATTGTCAAACAAAACCAAGGTCAAATATCGTAAAGTGAATGGTTTTGAGCTTTGAGTTTTAAGTTTTGATGGTATACCTAAAGTTTGTGAAAATTAAATCAGCATCAGCAGTACAATATAAAATGTACTTCTCTTCCTACACCGTGTATTTTGATTCTTAGTCCACGTTTAGAATAGATTTAATTGAGAGTAGACAAGACAAGACAAGTCACGTCAAGACAAAAGAAGAGAGAAAGTAGAAGAAACTTTACAGAACTCTACCCTGCTCTTCCCATTTGCAAGTCAAGAGAAGAAAGCAGCCAGAGTTGAAAGTTGAAAGTCGTTGACGTTCCATTGAAAACAGAGCAAAGAACAAGTACCAGCAGCAAAATGAGTATTCACCAGGGATTTAGTTTCAACTCCATTATTCCTATTCTGAGTTTCACGTTAGTGACGATGATGATGATTCTTATTCCATCCTCATGCGGTGGACTTTCCAGTTCCATTTCCAGTACAAGTGCAAGTTCCAGTCCTTTGTCCTCCTCCTCGTCCTTGTCTTTGTCATCTTGCCCCGTTGAATGTGTATGTAAGCCGGCGGATAACGCTCAATTGGATTCAGATGAAATCTACACTGTGAGCTGCTCAGGACGGAATTTAACAACGCTCCCCCTTGAAATCCCTCCATCAACCAGAATACTGTAAGTTCATTTATTATTATTAGTAAGAGCATCGGCATTGGCATTAAAATTGTTATTATTGTTATTTCTATTTCTACTGCTATTGCTGTTTCTGTTTCTACAAACTACGAATAAAAGGGAATGAAATTTCGTCCTGTAAATATTTTACTCGAACAAAATTGTTGTTCAGATGTAATTTTCTGAATTGTGATTTTCTTTTAAAACCATTCAAAATTGAACAGAGAAAAGCGGAAAGTCATGATAAAATTTAAAAAACTATGTTTTCCAGTTTTACTAGTATTTTTTGAGGCCTGGGAATTAAAATTGATGGCTGTATATTTATATCAATTTTTTTCGTATTGCGTACCACATCCTACGTATAATATGGAAAGAGTAGTGCAAAAATGAAGACAAATAGATACCACAAAGAATGCACAAAAATATAAATATAAATGTACAATGTTCATGGAGCATGGAGCATGGAAGATGGAATCAAAAGAATGTTGACATGAGAAATGTGGAAGATTGGAGATAAAAGGTTTGAATGCGTCCCTTGAAAATCATAAAGCGGAAATGCATTGTCGGAGAGTGAGTGAATGTTTAGTGTTCCGTAGTTAGTAATGCGAGTAATTCCATGTCCGTACATGTGTAATGTGTAGTGTGTAATGTTCAATGTGCATATATGACTACGACCATGACTATGAGTGGGGACGAGATACCTTGTCTGTGCTAAAATCTCTAGTGTTTGAAGGCTGAAAAGAGAAAAGTTTGCTGCACCATACAGCAAACAGCACATAGCACACAGACACAGTCAGTGCAACTTGTACATTAACATTTCCAGTGACTACTTCCACTTCGTCTTTACATTTCACCTTTTTCTTTTTCCCTTTCTTTTTCTTCATTTCCTTTCCCTGTGGCGGCATTCAAATGCATTTGTAGAAAGATGCTCAATGCTCAGTGCTCATACATGACCATTTTCAACTTGTATTTATGTATATTCGTAACTGTACTTCAGATTCCAGACTTGAGACTACAGACTTCAGTGGTGGTGACTGGTGTGGAAGTGAAAACATTTTTATGCCCTTTTTGTCTACTGTCTCTTACAGTCTAGAGTCTAGAGTCCAGAGTCTAGAATTTAGAATCCAGAATCTAGAATCTAGAGTCTAGAGTCTAGAGTCTGTGCATTGTAGATGAATACAGTGGCGAATCCAAGCTCAACACAAGAAATGTTGAGAGAATGTCGCTCGTCCGCTATCACATCAAGATTTCATTTCTCTCTTTCTACACACACACACAGACACTGTCTGGTTACAGTATACAATCTACAGTCTGCAGTCTAGAATACAAGTCAAAGAACTTTTCTGGAAGAAACCGAAAGGGAATGAGGAGAAAGTTGAAGCTATATTCTTCTCCTTTCTTTCACTTTATTCCCTCTTATGCTCTAACAAAGGGCAAATAGTCCAAGTCAAATAGTTATAGTGCAGTGTAATTCAACAGAAGAGAGGGAATAAAATCCAATTCATTGCAATCTATTTCTTTCATTCTTTCCATCTTACTCTCTGTACTCCGTACTTTGTCCTCTGTACACTCCCGTCCATCTTTTAAAGTGGATATGTAGCTCAAGGAAAATCTTTAGTAGTAGTAACTTTCAAAAACTCAAGAGCAAAGAGTAAAGGAGAAAGCAAGAGAGAAAGAGAGTATCCACAATTGCTAACTCTCTCCACATGAGTTTTTTCTTACCATACCATACCACATCAGACCATACCATGCTCAATATCATTTCGACTTGAATTTATATTTATACCAGTACACATGCAGAGTACAAGTATTTTAACATGCTGGTCTACAACCAAAATACGTATAGATATGTTTTGTGTATGTACAATGTACAAGGACGATTGAATTTGGACCAAACTAAACCAAATCTGTACACTGTACACTGTACATTGTACATGTGTGTGTACTGTATACTGTATACTGTATACAGCATATTTATAAACATGTAGAATGTAGCTTGTAGAATTTAGAATGTAGACGCATAAAACACTTGTACAATTGCCGTAGCCCATAAGTACACTTGGAGAAAGTAAAAGTCAACCGCAAACATCTCTTCATTTTACTTAATCGCTTGTTATTGTGCATTTCTGTCCTCTCTAGATTCTATACTCTAAGTTTTAGACTTTTTTTTCTATATCCAACATGTATTTTACTCTTTTCTCTTTTCTGTATCTAATTGTAAGAATTATGACCTTTATGACTTGAAATAATTACAAGTTTAATTGAAACATCATGCAAATTAAGAAAAGACTTAAAAACCAAACATAAATAAAAAGAATGCAGCTATTGTTAAATAAAACCCTCTGGTTTTATTTTACATGGACAATGTACATTGAAGACTATTATTATAAAGTGTAAAGACACAGTGCATATGTATTTAGGTAAACAAAGTAAATATGCTCAACTCTCAACTCTCAATGCTCAATTCTCAATGCTCAACGTTCAGTCTCCGCTCTCATTTTCTTGTTGGTTTATTATGATTGTTTTTATGATGTGGATTTTTTGGTTTTTGGGTGAATCCTCTTGGGAATTTATCTGTAATTTTGATGTAGTTTTTGTGAGTTAAATGTACAAATTTATGTTGTGGAAGAAAATTCCTGCATAGTGTATAAAGTATAGATATGTAAGCTCCACTTGGTGCATGACTGAATACTGAATACTGAATATGACTGAAAAAAGGCAAGGAGAAGGAGAAGGAAAAGGACAGGCGAGGAGGGAGAAAAAAGTATGGGTAAACACCAAAAAGAGATTTGAAATAAAATGAAAATGTAATATGGAAAATAAAGTAAAGTATCTAGATAGTTAAGAAAGGAAGATGATTGCATGATTTTGGTTTTGGTCTGTTGAGGGATTTTGAAAATGGTAAAGAAACTGCGACGCTGAGGATGAGATCGGAGCTAATGTGAATAGTAAATACGGATATACGGATATGGAGGATTTGACGAGATGTTCTCTTGATCTCTGGGGGAAAATAAGAAAAAACAGATTTTTGCAGCTCAACTCAGCTCAGCTTAAAACCCGTATCCACCAAAACAGCTTTAAAATAAACATGCAACACACAACATACGACATACAAGATGCAACAAAACACAAAACCAAGGAAAGTAATAGAAAGAAAATAAAAAATGAAATATCAAAGAGAGGAGAAAGCGGGAAAATGTGGGTTATATGTTGTAAGTTGAAATTATTGTTGATGAGAAATGGTCATCATTATCTATTTCTCAATCTCAATCTCCATCTCATTCTCATGTCCAATGTATTTTGTGTCTGTACATTGAGCATTACTTATCAGGATTTCGTATTCCATGCAAAATGCAAACGTCTTTAAATTGAACAAGAAATCTCTCGCATTCTTCCCAGCTTTCAAAACCACTGTTGTACATTCTGCAAAATTTGAATCTTATTATTATTATTGCTGTGAATAATATTTTCCAAGCACCAAGTAACCATGAAATATCAAAATCTGTACTGTGCACTGTAGGCTGTAGATTGCAGTCACAAAGTTGTTGTTAGCCATTAGTATGATCTGCATTTCAATAAAGAGGGATAAAACTCATGTTCACTATTAAACAATCCAGTCACACAAATCACAAAACCCCAAAGAATCCAAAAAGCATCCAGGCAAACAATCAAACGACAAAAGCAAAATCCTTTTCTTCTCTTGTTGGATGTTGAATGCAGACAGCATTTAAATCATTTTCTTCATTTTTAGTTCACCATTTCTCCGTTCATCCGTCCATTCCTTCCTCTTCCACTCTGTGCTCTGTGCATAAAAAGTTTTAATCATTATTTTATAGGCACTTGAAGAAAAACAGGGAGAGAGACGAGACGAGAATGGTAATGATAAGAGTGATGATGGAAATGAGTCAGAACAAGAACAAGAACAAAATAATGGCTTTTATGCATAGTAAATATGCTTTTACATTGTACATTGTACATTTTACATGTAAACAAATTTAGTTTGTAGTTTGTCCGTTCTAACTTCTAGTATAGCTTGTCGGAATGTTGAGGGTTAGATTTGGATGTTGAGTTGAATGTTGAGTGTGAATTGGTTTTTCTTTTGTCGTCTTTTTCTAGACTTCTAGTGTCTCCTGTCTTTGCTCCCTCTTTCACTTATTCTTGTCTGATTACCCAGAAATTACATTGTGGAATGAGAATGGAGCTCTGAAAAGGAGGCAAATTACATTTGTATTCCCCTGTCTACTGTCTATTGACTGTCCATTGTACATTGTGCATTGTACTCTTCTACATTCCTTCATGTCGCTTGCATAATATGCCAGAAAAGAGAAAGGAGGAAAAGAAAGTGAAGAATCAAAGAATTATCTTGAATTCCAGACGCTTTTTTCCTCATTGTCTAGAATCTAGAATCTAGATTCTAAAAATCATTGGTATCTGTAATGCGCCCGAAAAAGGAACGCCGAACAACAAACGGTGAAAGACAGTGTCGTGGAAAGGGAATGACTGAGAGATGAGAATTACTGTACGTAAATTGGGAAAAAGAATCTTGAATTCCAATGAAAGGTTTCAACCATAAGAGCGACTAGGAAAAGAAGTGCACAGAATATTGTGCGCATACTGCATGGTGTATACCGTAGAGAGCCCTAATATTGTACAGGGCGTCCTAATACTGTACACCTCTCTATCATCACTAAAGTTTAATTTTAAAAGTTTGCTTTCAGTTTCGAAAACTGTCAAAAGCCATCATAGTATTTTGAAGCATGGCCTTTCACATGGCACTAATTTTGAAACTTAACTCTCATTGGTTAATTGTGTAGAGCGTTTTAAAAATTAAGTGCAGAAACTGGACATTTTTGTACCCGCCAAAAAGAGTCTTGGAAATAGTCCTAAATCATACTTAAAATTAATGAAACTCTAGTCATTAAAACTTCAAGCAATTCCCTTTAAACTAGTATGTCCAAATGTTTGATCCGATGAGTTGTTGATTTTTGGCAATTTTTTGAAAATCGAGTCTCATTTTTCTGGAAAAGTGCCCTAATACTGTACAGTATGTATTCACGTGTAAAAGATAGGGAAGTCCACAGAAAATGAACTTTCTTGCTGCATTTGAGTTAATTATAAACTAACATCAAGTAAGAACAATAATAAACCATACAAAACATAAAAACTAATATTGGCCTACCATTATCTGCACATCAATTACCGTTTAATACCTAATTTAATTGTAATTAAGTTAACTACAGTTAACTGAACATGGTTAGAATGTTCAAATTTCTCGATAATTTATTAAAAAGTATGACTACAGATACACAACCAACGAAAATGGTTGAAAAGATGATTTTTGACTCATCTAAATTAAAATACAGCAGGTTTAATTGTAATTAACTCAAACTGCAATTAAATCGCAATTAACCACTTTTGAAAGCAATTTAGTCGAAAAATAAAGTAGAAAATGGTTTATTTAACATTTTCAAGTACTTTCATGAATCTCGGACTCGTTTTGCGCTATTTATTATTAATTTTATGGAAGTGTACAGTATTAGGACACCCATGCACAGTATTAGGGAACGCACGTTTAAGTTAATTACAATTAAGTACGACGGTCAAATCTTGATTTCTTGGGCTTACTAAATGAAGAAATGTCTGATAAAAAATAGTACCAAATTTCAATAAACTGGCTTTTAAAGCATGTAAGTTATCAGTAAAAGAATATGGAAATTTTATGCCGCTGTACAGTATTAGGGCTCTCTACGGTACTGTATGCTGTGTAATATAGAATAAAGAATGTAGACCATCGAATTTGATTGTCGATTTTGCATTGAGTACAGAGTATTGAGTCCTACTGCATGACATTACGTTATACCCTGTATACTTTAGACAGTATGCGATGTAGTGTACAGCCCACAGTGTACATTGTACATACAGTTGGTCTAATGGCTAATGTGATATTGAAAGGGAAAAGAGAGGAGAAAGAGATCCAATTTCGATTTTGACTCTGATTCCAATGTATACCAATAATAATAATAATAATAATGTTGATGATAAGAGGGAATAGATGGAAATGGAGAACACTTGTAGACTTTCATGGAAATTTTACAATCCGATATCCGACATGTATTAGATAAGTACACTGTACACTGTATGTTGTACAATCTACAAGCTACAGTAAACTTTCATTCTACATACTCTGAACCACAGCATGCATTGAACATTGAACATGTGTATGTTCTTAAAGTTAAATTGTTGGATTTCCCTATCACCAACAAACCAGCCGACCATCTAAACAAACCAACTTCCGAGTTTCGAGTATGGGAATAAAATAAATGCACAATGTACAGTGTACACAGTGTACAGTTTACAATGTATAATGTACAATGTACATTAGAGTCTGCCAAAATACCAACTTCTTTGAAAAGTTGAAGTCTTACCCTCTCATATCGTTCCTTTTACTGTAAAAAA
>JAQGBH010000114.1:0-74666 GCA_034698265.1 Sminthurinus aureus
TTTGCAAACATTATGCACGCTTGTACTTAAGCAAATGAGCAGAAATGTATTGATCATAGTGCAGTTTGTGTGTATCTCGCAAACGCCATAAGATTACAAGCAGTCTCTCAGTCTCTCATATAATCAAATACAGTTTGTATGACATATATATCCAGCATAGATTAGATTCATCGATATATAAGATTTTATCAATGATCGGACTAGAGGGATAAAATACTATTATAAATTTTATGAAATATTTTTTATAGTTTCGTTTTCGTATCTAAATTTAGGGACCATTATTTTTACTTACTTAATATAATGGTACCCATACATAAAATTTGTATGATAAAAATAATAGCAGTATTAAAAGTGACATTCTCAGTTATACACTGTTTAAAAATATTCTATCTAAAGGTAATATAGAGGCACCGAATGAGTTGATACCATAATATGTAAATATCAGCTCAGAAAGTAAAAGTTTTTATCGGAAGATGTGTCAATCATAGTTTTAAAAACGAAGACATAATATTTTGTACAATAATATGTCAAAATGTTCCGTCTTTACTTGAATCGGGTAAAGATGTTAAAATACAATACTTTGTATTTTATGAAATGAACATAAATTCACCAATGTTTTAAAAATATTGTACAAATTTCTGATGATGAAGAAATGGGCATTTAAAATCACTCTATAAAAAGACCTAACTTGGAACTTGGATACATTAACTATTTTATGTTTTTTAATCTGGAATGGTCCACTAACAAGATAAGTAATTAGGAAAATCTCTCTTTAAAATTTTGGAAAACATAAAACTGGGATTTTGTGAGAAAAACTGAACGATTAATCTAGTGAAAACTTTTTCAGTGCCCAAAGTTGTAGATTGTAGATAGATGTAACATGATTAAAAATTAAAAGGGAAATTCCATTTCAGGCCTTTTATACTATATGTACTGTTTCTAGTTTACCATGATTTGTGCATGTGATTTACAACATAACGTAGACTAAAGCACGAGTCATTCAATAATAATAATAATTATTTATACATAGAACTTGAGTTTTCTTGTATACGAGACATAAAAATCACAAATACTAAACTGTCCTGCTGTAAATATGTTTGTATAAACACGTTTATACGAGGTATACATACATAAAAAAATTTAGACTACATATAATCATATTTTGTGAGGGAGACAAAATTTGGAACACTTTTTTCGTTCGGAGACAAATTACAAAATTTTGTCAAGTTTTGCATACACGAATTATATTATGAATTGTGATGTGTTGATACTAGTATTTTTTTTCTACTTTATACTTATTATATTATTAATGACACAAATATTTTGAGTTCTTTATTATTTAATATCTTATACATTAATGTGTGTGTTTTTATTATTATTTATTTTAGTGCTTTCAAAAAGCTAACAGAGGATAAAGACTTTACCGATGAAGAAAGGACACCTTTATTAGATTTAATAGCTAGCCTTGTTTCTCAACACCTGGATGAGCCAACATTAAAAAGACTGATTGAAATCTCTACAAATTTGATCAATGATTCACATCAACAGAAACGTGCTTATAGAATTTTATGCTCCTTGGCAAAGAATGAAGATTTGGGTGATTATCAACAAAATATACTCCAACTCTTACGTGATGGAAAAGGAAAAGCTAAATCAAATGCTGAAGCTTTGAGATTAGAATGTATTATTCATCTTATTGAACAGGTATGTACATGCTTTTGAAAGTTTATTAACTCGTGTGTTTTTATTGTTTCTAATGTTAAAACTTGGACATGTTTTAAACTGTTGATTTTTGAATTAACTGTTGATTTTTCTTGATATTAAATTATACTTTAATTTAATTTAACTTGATATTTCCTATAGGATCCTACTTTGATAAATGAATTTCTCCCAGAGGCGGTACTCAATCTTTTAAGTGTAAATACAAAAGCAAGAAAGTTGGCACTTCAATTTGTTTGGCAAGCTTGTGAACATTTAAAGGTAAGCTTCTCTCTCTTTTTTTTTATTTTACGAGGAGTTTTAAAAATCGTGGTAAAAAATATAAAGCATATTTACCAAAAACATATACAAGAGTAAATAGAAAACTTTTCAGGATGGTTAAATAAAATAAAGTCAGTAAAGTATAAAAATATTATAGTGTGGATTTTTGGGTGAGATAAAATAATGCACAATATTGATTTTTGTTTTATTTTTGTTGTTGTTGTTTTTTGAATATTCTAGACTCTTGAGCCAATGATGGGAGTCATTCAAGTTGGTCTAAAGTCAACAAATCCATTTGTTTGTGCCTGTACAATAAATTTCATGACTTTAGTCTACCAAGCGCTGAAACCAACACATCCGAATGGAGAATTGATTCAAGCTTGTATTGATCAGATAAAAACAAGTAAACAACCTGAGATGAAACGTGTTTCGGGTGGAGTAGATGGATCACCATGTAAAGAATCCCTCGCGTTCCTTTCTCTCAATTTATCACTCTTCAAAAGTCTCATGGGTCCTTATGCAAGTTCCATTGGCCAAGTACTCAACCTTCCTGAAAATCCAAGAAAGGAGATGAATAAGATTCTTGCTCGTATGATCAAAGTATTTGGTGTAGCCGGTCTAAATTCAGTCTTGCCCAATGCTAATGATCCCAAGATGCACACACGTATTAAAAATTTACAAAAGAAAATTCGAAAGTTGAAGGAAGCTCAGAGTAAAACTAAAAACTTGGGAGATGGTGAAGATGGAGATGGAGGAGATAACGATGAAAATGCATCAGATGAGAGTGATGATGAGTTTGTTGGTTTGACCAAAACTTCAAAGAAAAGAACTTTGAGTAAACGGGGCTTGGTTATTAAAGAGGGTGTCGTCGACTTTCTCGATCCGAAAAATGTCACTGGAGCACTCATCAGTAAGTTATATATATATATACATACATGTTATATCTATGTTATATCATAATATCATCATGTATACTTTATACCTCTATATTTCTAGTTATTTATCGACAAAATTCTACTCTTTTTCTACTTTTCCTCTTGCTATTCGAGTTGTCGTAAACTTGAAAAAGTTTTCTTGGCCTATTGGGTACTTTTGATTCCGCCTCTCTCTTTCTCTTTCCCTATTTCTCTCTTACGTTGCTTTCTACCCAAGAGCTCTCTAAGGAATCATTCAAACTTGATGAGTACAAACTACATATATATAAATCTACCTATATTCATCCTTGTATACTTGTCTAGAGGGAGATTTCTCTCTCTATTTTCTAATATACAGCATGATGAGAGGAAATTTTCATAGAAATAAGATATAAAATGGAGATTGAGCAAAGAGCAAATGTATTATACAAAGAGGAGAGGAGAGTCAAGTGGCTTGTGTAACCTATCCACATTGCTCTGGGTTACGTGTGTACAGTGTTCAATGTATTTCTGCAGTCTGTGTAGAATATAGAATGTAGACCTCTCAATCTCTTTCTCTCTTCATTCTTATATATTCCTTCCTCCCTTCGTCCCTCACTTTCTCTAGTGATCTTAAAACGAATAGGTTTTTAACGCTATCCACACGAGTTTTCATTCTGTAACTTTGCTTACGTATCAGTTATTTTATATATCTTAGAGAAATACCCTCTTCCGCTTCTTGTTCCTCTTCTTCTTGTTTCGCATTGAACCTCGTCCTCCTCTCATAATGTTCAAAATGAAGAAACTTTGTTAATTTGTTCCTTCTTCTTCATCTGTCCTACGTAGGTATTTTTTTTATGTTTTGGTCCTCATACATGTGTACATAGTACATAATAATAGTATGTATGTATATTTATATAGAAATGGAAAATTTCATTTGCAGTTAGTAGTTAGTATAAAGAAAAAATATCATGTAAGAAGAAGGAAGATTAACAGTAGTGTGGAAAACTTGTGAAAATCGGAGAAAACGGAATGATGGGAGGATGATGAAAAGTACATGATTGAAACTGTCTCTTTCCTTCCTGTTTCATGTTACATGTTCCTTAAGGCAACTTTTACTCAAGTTTTCACTAACAATTGAAGATGTACAATTATCCTTCATTAACAAGTTTCGCCTTCTTTTCTAACCTGTTTCCTCATTTTCAAACTATTATCAAACTATAAAACTTTGAACAAAAATAATAATAATAATAATAATAATAATAATAATAATATGGAAGAGTTTGCTATATTATTGTTATTGAGTACAGACTACATGTGAAATAATCATTTTACGTATGTTGTTCAAACAAGTCAAATCAACATAAACTTTTCCTCAACGTCTAGTTGACAAAATCATGGAGAATGTTATGTAAAATGTAAAATGAATTTTCTTTGGTACTCATGCGTCCTCAATCCTCAATCGCCCGTGTCCAATAATTTTATATCTGTCTTAGTTTTTCCCATGATTTTTCCGCTTTTCATATGTATCAGTTCTTTTTGTTACATGAAATGGTTGCTTTTAATGGCACTTTAATGACAAATGGGCTAAAATTTATGGGAAACCAGAATTTCTGCAGTCCGTATATTTTTTTTTACAAAGTACATGCTGCATTTATACTTCCTTCCATGTTGTAGAATGTAGACTTATATAATAAAATATAAAATATGGTAGGGAAAAGACAGCAATTCAAATTGTTTTCCTATAATATAAAATAAGACAGATATAGCAAGTTGAATGACCAAAATCCCATTACGCTGGAGTCTGGAGTTTTAAAAAAATTCAGTGCATGTCATATGCACACATGATACATTTTGAAATTAAAATCCTTTGGATTTTAGGATTTATCCTGTATAAATAAACTTGGATTTAATGGAAAATTAATGGAGTTGAAATAATTGCTATTTACTATTTACAATGTTTATTGATGCTTCTCTTCCTTTCTTTTTTATGTGTATTATAGGTAAACCTAAAGGTTCAAAACCAAAGGATGACTTCAAAATGTCAGAGGATGGAAAGTTAATTATTGAAATGGAGGAGGAAATGGAGAAAGGTGGACCACTCAACAGGAAAAGGAAATTTGGGTTGTCGATGAATAGTGATGATGATGATGACGATGACGAAGATGATAGGAAAAGCTCAAGGAGTTCAAAAACAGCAAGAAGTTCGAAAACTGCTAGAAGTGTCAAAAGCTCAAAAAGTGCAAAAAGCTCTAAAAGCTCAAAAAGTACCTCTTCAAAATTTTCATCCAAATCTAAATCCAAACCTCGACCTCGAAAGAAGGCAAAGAGATCTCGCAAATAAATAAACTCTTCCGTAACTCATGATGATGGTGATTATTATTATTGTTGTTATTTTTCAGAGTTTTTTTATGAAGGGAGGAGGTGTCTAGTGTCTAGCGTTTATTTTATGCTTTCTATATGTACTTTGTAAAGGTATATAAATTTAAAAAAAGAGGCATACATTCATGTTGATCATTTACGTTTTAAGTTACTGATTACTTTATTATTCCTGTATTTCGTGTTAGGAATATAAATAAGTAATCAAATATTTTATAGCTGTTACAGATGTAAAAGTCTGTATATGTCTTGTATGATGTATACTGTGTTTTGATCATGTGCTCTAGATTACAAGAGTACATTGGCTACAAGTTATGATTTATGATTTATGATAAATGTTCTGCAGATTACATAGAATTATTAGAAAATACTTTTATGAACTTGTAATATAATATTATGATATATGATATACAGCCTATATTGTCTATTGTACGTAATACGTAGTAAATCGTATTGTTCTGAGTTCTGAGCTGTTGACTCGGCAAAATAAATCGTGTTTCTTCTTGTTATCTCTTTAAAATACCGATGGGAAAAAACCCCTGGTGTGGTAATTTTATTTAATTAATTGACCATGTTAATCATAACAAGATGAATGGTTTCGTAATTAAATACTAATACATAATAGGATTGTGAATTAACGAACAAACTATTTTATCTTCTGACATTGCTATTTACTATTTACCATTTATTTAAGAACCAAGAGGTAGAAACGGAAATATAATGTAGGCACATGTTTTTTGACATTTATATTTTATCAGCCATAAATAGTCTTTATTTAAATAGAATATTATTTTAGACTGGGAAATTTCAAAAGGATTGCGGATGTTTTGTGGTTTGTATATTTTTAATAGGAGAAAAATAGCTCAATTTGTGTCAGTTGTTTCTTTATACATGGAATATTACACGCCATGCTGGATGCTGGTGAAAGTCACTCGTTGTCAATGTCAACCTGGTGGATAAGATCAAAGGAATGCAACTCGGAAGAAATTCAATTTTACTGTAGTACTAGTACATACTACAGGTGTAGAAAAGGTGTAGAAAGCATCTGGGTAAAGAGAACACATGTTTTTTAGCATAACATGGTAGACAAACAACAAACAGAAATTCCAAAGTTTGTCATAATCATCATGTTTACTCTATTTATGCCCTCGACTTGTTCAAGATTCAACATGTTTGTTTTCTCAGTTGGTAGTTTCTAGTGAAAGCGGGTGAAGTTTGTTGGAGTAAAAGCATTTAGTTGATTTTCTATTAATTCCACGAATGGATACCTGTCGTCTTCACCCTTGTATATTGTATATTAAAGTGCATGGAAGTGGATAGTGGAGAAAAGCGTGCTCAAGGGTCTATCGATTATGATATTAGTTATAAATAAGTGAGTTCCAACATCTAGAATCTAGAAACTAGGTTTAGGATTAGAAATTGGCGGTAAAAGGTAAGAGGTAAAATACCTACATGTTTAATGTGAAAGGTTAGGATGTTAGGATGAAAGTAATCTCATAGTATCGTATCGTGTTGAGAGGAGAAAGGAGAAGCAGAGATGAGAAAAGTAGGAAGATGGCTAATGAAATTTTTATTATCTTGTTTTTGTATTTGGTTTAGTAAGCCGTGAACCATATGCAATGTATAGGATTAGATAGGCAATAGGTGCACATTACATGTACAATGTACAATCTACATTGTACATTGTACATCCTCACTCCTCACCAGCTGGTACATGGTACGATATCAGGTACATTTTCTTCTCATTACAACTTGTAATGCTACTTGTAGCCTCTAACCTGCTCCCCTGAATAAAATCACCAGATGAGTCCGATTTAATGATACGTTGCTAGTTTAATGTCAAATCATCAAAGATTTATGAACTATTGGATTTTGTATTTGGTATTTGGTATTGCACTTGATGCTTGATATAGAATATAGAATAAAAAACCGGCATGTACGTATCCCTAATACTTTAATTTCTCTGTGTAACGGCTCCGCGAATGCAGGGAAAAATACACTATTCCTGGAATTCTACATGGTGAAATTCAGTCTCTCTCTCTCTCTCTCTCTCTCTCTCTGGTTGTCTGAAAACATGGAACATGGTTGGAAAGTAATAGTAGTAGTAATAGTAGTAATGGTGGTAGTACAACATAGTTTTAATGACTAAATCGTCGTCCGCCGTCCGCTATGAACATGAATGCTGCTGCAATAATCCCAATAGAGAATCTCCCAAAGCCAAGCCACAAGCCACCTTACTATCCAATGTTATCCAATGTGCAGTGTACATAACGGTGTGTACTGTGTATTGTGGTGGAATGGAATGGAAAAGTCATCCCATGTTCAATGCCCAATGTTCATGTTTCATATAATATAGAGCAGTAAAGTGTACACTGTACACAGTACACAGCATGTCGGTCTCTTTCATGAAAATTCCTCAACTGGACTAGTGAAAGCTGATTCATTTCACCAAATCCTTTGACTTTCACCGCTCGTAATTCTCGTAACTCTCCTAAATGGATTTTATGATGTTGACACTCTAGATTCTAGACTTTAGAATGTAGACTGTAGGCTGTAGACTTTTCCAAAAGCATCTTCTTCTGCATCGTTTTACCTTGATGATGTGTATTTTTTAAAAGTCCTGTTTTATAAGACTTGTAATTCGCAACGTAAACGTAACATGATAAAAAAAAGTTTGCAGGATCGGCAAATGATAACCTTTTGACCGTGGAAAATGATGAAAGAAAACCAAAACCAAAACCTGTGCACTGTCCATTACATAAATGTTACAGGTCACGGGATGAATTATTAATTATTATACATATAATAAAAAGTTTTGAATTTTGAATGTTGAATTTTATCATTTTATATTTTGTTTTCTTGCTCGAGTCTTTTACAACTTTTCTACTATAAAATACTTTCCAGAAATTACAGTTTACAGTCTATAGAATTTTGTTTATGTTTTATGTATGCAGCATTCATTATTCAAGTGTACACGAGTAAAATTACTACAGCCAATAGCAGTAAATAGAGGATAGCACGTGAGAGAGAAGGGAATGGAATGTTTTTGTCTTTAATTCTTGTTTTGAATGGAGCTGTTGTCTCTCTCTCCAGACTCCAGAGTTGAGTCCAGATCCCAAACTCCGAAGCGGGTATGTGTTTGTGTGTTTGTGTTTTCTGTGCTCTACGTTCTTCGTTCTAGTCTTCAACTAGAGTCGATTCAACATGGGTGGTCCTTGGCAATAAATCAAAGTTTGTATGTGTTCGTGATTGGAATTTAATGACGCATTTATGTACAAAGATCTCTCTCTCTCTCTTGTTCTCTCGTTTTCTCGTTCTCTCTTTCTCTTTCTTTTTCTTTCTCATCTCCATCTCCATTTCAATGAAGGATTATTCAAGTTTGTTCAAGCCGCCCAGCATCTGTCCTTTAGTTTAGTTTAGTTTAGTCTAGTATATAGTATCACATATCACATGATATCATACATGCTGAATAATGAATAATGCACAATGCATAATATCCCAATTTATTATGTAAATGTAGAAA
Source organism: Sminthurinus aureus (assembly GCA_034698265.1). NCBI lineage: Eukaryota > Metazoa > Arthropoda > Collembola > Symphypleona > Katiannidae > Sminthurinus > Sminthurinus aureus. Next base: position 8,776 of record JAQGBH010000114.1, read on the forward strand.
TTTATTGTGTATATTGATGTCCGTTTCTATTATTTTACTTCGCATACGATCTACGATCTACAATCTACGATTTACGATTATGATAACGATTGAACTACATAAAATTAATTAGTTTCATCTCCTTGCTTTCTTTTTTCATTTATTCCTTTTGCCCCTCTTCTCGCAATCTTTCTCTCTCTTATCGCAATCGGGAGAACGGAACGAGAGAAAATCCACCTTTCTCTCGTTCCACTTTCATTTCCTTTGACAATTGACCCTTTTTCAATGATTTGCGTCAAGTTTCAAGTTTCAATAGTCAATAGTCAAGTAGATATTTGAGAATAAATTAACTACCGCCTCATGGAAAAAGACACGAAAGATGAAAGGGTTTCTTAAGGAATGTTTAATGCATGTTGTAGCATGTAGCATGTACAGAATGTAGATAAGATGTCATATATCACATATCGTATTTCATTTCCCATATATTGTTTTTCATCCTTTGTTCCCATTTTGCATACGTTTTATTCTAGATTCTAGATTTTAGAATGTAGATAATTGTGTTACTTTTGGAATTTTCTCCTCTTTTCCTATGATTTAGTATGGAAAATGGAACTGCTCCTTTGTAGGCTTTCCTTTGTAGGTGAATTACGTAGTACGTAGGAAATTTCATGACAACAAAAATATAAAGCAACTCTGCAGATATTTATTGATGACAAGTTTGGAGTTTGGAGCAGGACGAGAGACCAGAGGAACGGGTAGCATAATAATAAAAGTATAAAAGTTGCCTTATCTCGCACACTTTTCAGTTCTCAATTCTCAATTCTCAATTCTAAAGACTTCTTAAGAATTCAGAATAAATTTAAAATTAGATGTAGGACGGAGAATGCTGAGTTTTAAATTTCCAAGGTATGTCATATAATATGCAGAATGTGTAACGTGTAATCTGGATGGTATTTTCTGTTTGGCGTTTGGCGTTTGGTGTCAAGTTTTGCCTTGAAATTTGAAATTTGAAACTGTATTATCCACTCACTTTTCCTCCTTTGTACAATCTACGATCTAGAATCTAGAGTCTAGAATCTACAGTCCACAGCGAGCAGTTCTTTATGTGTACACATAATAATAATAATAATAATAATAATAATGTACATATATGCGTCAATATTGAGTGTTGAGCGTTGAGCCGCTTTCTTCTTTCTCCTTTTATTTTGTTCGTCCTTCATCTCCATGATTTGATTTACGCCCAAACTCAATTTTCAAAGGATGCCAAGAAAAGAATGGAAAGTTGAACATGATGATGATGATGATGGTGGTGATGACAAGGCAACGGGAACGGCGGTGGACCCCAAACTGAAGACTGAAGAAGAAAAGCATATGGTGTTTGTTGAATTCAATGGAGAAAGAAGAACGAGGAAGAGAAATAGAAATCTTAGAGCTTGGGAGCTTGGAGCTTGGAGCTTGAAGCTGGAAGGAAACCTAGTTTTCTTTACAATGGATCAAATTAGAGCTTGTTAGAAGTAGTGAATTTGAGGAGTTGACAATGACAATGACAATGGCAATGCAGTAAACTCCAACTCGAGCTCCAAGTCACCAACCGCGCATCCTAAATCCCTACAACTTACAACTAACCACTATAACCACATTGCGTCTCCCGAACATCAACACAAAATCTTGTTAGAAAATGATAGCATAATAAAAGTCCTTGTGTTGTCTGTTCATGTTGATGCTCCTTCTGGTGCTCCTGATTCTACTAGATTTCACATGTACAATGTACACTGAATATTTGTAGAGTGTGGAGTATAGAGGAAAATAATGCATGTAATTTTGCACTATGTATTTTACATTTTTGCTATACCCTTTTGATATTTGATATTTGATATTATTGTGTATTATGTATTATGTAAGAAGATCCATTTTCATCTTTTAAGTACAATATTTCTCCTTTTACTGTTTACATTGTTGTGCGTAGTCTGTAGTCTGTAGTCTGTAGTCTAACTTACACTATAATATTATTCTATTATACTTTCACTTGATGCTAGAATGACTCTGGACTTTACTTTGAATTATAAACTGTGCAATAATAGATATCAAATACTAAGCTAGCTTAAAGTATACGAATATACATGAGAAAGTAAGTCACTCCACTCGTCACTCGTAGAAAAACATGCTTTTTATTTCAAATTCAAAATTCAAAATTCAAAGGCTCCTTCAAATCTGCAACTCCTGTTTGTTGAGTTTTGAGAGTTGGGAGTTGGGTGCTTTGACTTTGCATTTAAAGTTTATAGATAAGGATACGAGTCACCAACCAGTAAGACGTACACAAAAGGAAAAACATGAAACTATGAACATATGAAAACATGTTGACGATTGACGATTGGCGATAAAAAACTGTTCACTGTTCAAGCTTCAAGTTGATAGAGTAAAACTCTATTGAAACTAGAAACTAGAAGCTGGCAACTGGAAGGAAAAGGCTCTATCAAAATCTCATTGTTTTTCATATCACGTCAAAATGCTGCCTTGTGGAAAAGGGAAAGTAGGGTGAAAGTTGGAGGAAGAAAAGGAAAATGATATCCATCTATCTACAAAATTCGAGTAAAACATGTTTTTATGGACTCGAGAATTCAGAATTCAGACTCAAGATGTATGTCGAATTCGGAACTTGGCATGTATTGGTAGCAGGTTGTGAAAGTTGGTGAAATGTGGCATGTTGTTTCTTGTTCACAGTTTGTAGTTTGTAGTTTGTAGCCAATGGTAAATAGTAAATACACAACATAGACAGTAGATATTAGATAGTAGGCAGTAGACAGCGTATGGTTCAAAGTTATCCTGAAGAGATCCAGCCTGCACAATACACAATACACAATGCTCAATACAAAAGACATGGACGAAGAAGACGAAGACGAGGAAGAGAGACAAATGGAATGAAAGAGGTTTTGTAGACGAGAGAAACAAGTATTATTTAGTCCCAGCTCCAAGCTCCAAGCCAAACTTTACTCTTTCTCCAATACAGACACATGTTTGGATTTTGGACAAGTCTATTTTCTCTCCAGATCCTGGAACATGAAATTCAGGGAAGATGGGAAAGTTGGTGTGAAACTATTGAGTGTTCAGTGTACAGTGTACAGTGGGTGGGAGAAAGGCAGAGGATGGAAAAGAGAAAGAGTTGAGTGATAAAAACAGTTAAACATTTATTCTCCACGAATACGAATACGAATACGAATGCAATCTACTTCCAAGTTTGCCACCATTTCTTCTTCTCTGTTCCATATTCGAGCAATTCAATGCAGCTCAATGTAATGTTGTAGATATGGACTTGTTTCCCGTTAACCTCTGGAGCAAACAATAGATTGACTCGCGCTGGAAATTGATTGTCTTGCCTCGCCTTCTCTCTCTACTCTCTTCTCTCAACAGCCCCGATCCCCTCATGCATTTAATGTTATCATTACGTTACTTTAATATTAATAATCTGTGAATCCCACAGCTCACAAACCAAACCATGTTCAACCCGAGGAGAGAATGGAGAGTAAAGAGTAAAATAGCTCGACATTAGAAAGTAGAAAGTAGACAAGAACACATATTAACGCTTCCACTCCCAACTCTTTTCTGCTTTCTCCCTCTAATTTCCAAGTATATTTGAGTTTTGTATCTACTATCTACATTTGTGAATTCTCACAGCTCTTTTTTTTAGATCCAAGTGAATAAATAAGAAAATAAGTTGAGAAGCCTCCGTCTGTCTCAATTCTCAATGCGTCTAAATGTAAGTTGTTGGTTGTTGGTGGATTTAGTTTTCTCCTGTCAAAATTGTACATGGTATCAGATGGTACGATCCACAATGAAGAATGACGTATCACTTGATAATTGGTTTTTCTAGTTTTTTCTAGTTTTACGCTCCATCATTTTTTTTATCTGCACGGTTCACTCGAGTCTCGAGTTTGAGTGTAGTCGATCCTCGATCTCCACTTTTGATTATTCTCATAAGACAAACGGCAAATGGAAAATGGTGTTTTTTACCATTCAACGTGTAGTGTAAAGTAAAGTTGATTGTAAATGGTGGCAGTATAGAGTATAGAGAGTGAGCAGTGGATGGATGGATGGAAATAGATGAAGAGAAAAAATTCATCTGGTGATTTGCCAAGTATTCTACGTAAAATTCTCCCTTCTCTCTGTCATTCAGTCAGTCAATGTTCAATGTGTTTGCTTATGTATAGATAAAACGTAGAGTTGAATGTGGCATTGGGAATCTTTAGGAAATAAAAAGACTTTTCCTAAGACAGCCGCATCTTTCTCTTGATTTTCTTTTTCTTATTCTTATTCTTGCTCTTGCTCCTCTTCATCTTCATCCTTTTCCATTTTCTCTGTTCCCTGTCTGTTTTCTGTTTTCTGTTAATCCAGAAGTACTACATTAGGAGATGGAGAAAGTCTAGAACCTAGAATCTAGAATCTAGATTCTAGAATTTAGAATGTTGAATGTAGATTCCATCACACTGGAGAAAGTACAGCTCTCGCTGGTTTGGTTTGGTCTAGACTCTAGACTCTAGACTGGAGTTTGACTGGGTAAAAAAGAAAGTAGGAGCGACGATGAAGATGGATTAAATGGTATAAAAAAGAAGAGGACTGTTCGCTGTTCCCTGTTCAGATATCATTTTATCCCTTTTCTCCCATATGAATAAATGTTTTTATCTCCTCGTCCTCTTTCATTTCCACCAGTTTCAGTTGATGTGCCTCATGCAGTCTAACAGTAGAGGATCATGGATCATCTACCATGTATTTTTTATACCCCTTGATGCTTTGATACTTTGATACTTTTACTCCTTTGTTTTATTATACTTAATTCTTGATTCTTAATATTTGCTTGTACAAAATACAAAGGAGCGGAAAATAGAGATAAAACTCTTTCGCCTGTGTATTGTCTATATTGTATATTGTTGTATTAGCTAGACTCTAGACTCTAGACTAAAAGTGTATAGTTTATTAACTATAAAGTACGGGGTTTTCCTATGCATTGTGCATCATATACATGTACTTGCATAGTTTCATAGTTTCCATACAGTAGTAATGTGGTAAGTGGTGAGGATTCTTTCCTGAGGAAAGAGAAACAAAAAGGAAAATGAGTGGAGAAAAAAGGAGGAAAAGAAACCGAGTTGAACAGAGACAGAGACAGAGACGGAGAACGGAGAGAAAGAGATAATAAAGGGTAGAAAAATTCCCATGGTAAAAAGGTTCCTGTAGTTTGGGTTCTAATGGAAAAATCATGACTTTGAACATGAATTTGTGGAGAGGAGAAAGGAGAAGGGAGAACGGAGATGAGTATAATAAATCGAAACTCATTCAGATCACGCTTGGCATTTAGTTAAAACGATTCCAGCTTACAGCTTCGAGCTTCGAGCATTCAACTTGGAGCTTCCATCTTTGAGTCATCGAGCTATTCAGCCTTTTCCGCCTTTTCAACACTACATACAAAATACAGAGCACAGAATATAGAATATAGAATGTAGAATGTACATGTTACATGTTATGGTATTTGGATTGATATGGACATGCGATGGAATTCCCTTCCTGAAACCATTATCAGTCGTCACAAGCAGTTCCTGTCATTTTCATCGCCATCACTTCACATCACAAACCGTATGCTCAATCTAATGTCTGTGTACAGTGTACATTGTACATTGTACATGCTCATTCTATTTCTTTCCCTTTTTTCTGTCCTGTCCTAAATTCGACTAGAGCAAATTCACTAGATTTTCTGCATCCTGAATTTGGACTCCAGGACTCCAGGACTCCAGTTCAATTGTCGATGGATGAAGAAAAAGACGAAGGAGAAGGAAACGCCATTTTGCTCCTGGGCTTCTTTCATTTCCTTCCTTGTTCTTTTGTGAGCTGTCGCTTGTCGCTTGTCGCTTCTGGAATGTCGAGTGTCGAGTGGAATGGAGTTGAGTTTTGAATGCAGAGTGTTGGTTTGGTTCAGTGTTGAATGTCATATTCAAAGAAAAATGGGACGAGGAAGAAAGAAGAAAGCGGAAAAAGAACATCAGAGGACATCACATTAAGGATTTGCACTTTGTCCAAGAGTAAATTCAAGTGAAGTTCTCGGCTCTTTTTCTTTCCCCTTTTCCTTTTTCATACAGAACATTATCGTAATGATATTATCGGCACTTTATATTTGGAATTTGGTGTCTAGATTCTCGATTCTCGATTCTAGATTCTGGGCTGGCCTGGACCAACTTGAATGAGTATGAGAGGAAAGACGCATGTTGCATCACATATCACGTATATCTGCAAACTATCAAATATATTTGCAATGTGTAGGAACAGAGGTGGTAGGTGGTAGGCGTATGTGTCATTTTTATATGGATGACTATGTAAAATCCTACATTATAGAAAAAATGCATAGTTGCTGTCTCCATCATTCACCGTTCACCATTTCCATCACCATCATCATCACCTTTTACACCCAACATCCAACACCCAAGCCGCAAGAAGCATAAAGTGCCCAAGATTTTTTTTTGCAAAAGCAATGTCATGTGTGAGGATTGAAAGTTGAAAGGGGAAGAGAAAATGTCGCTCATGGACAAAAAAAATTATGGAATATGGAATATTGAATATTGAGTATTGAGTATACGGAATATGAAATCAAACCAAAAAAGAGCAATAAAGAATTTTCCACTCTTTCTTCCACATTATAGATAACACATAATACACCATACATAATACATAATGTGAAGGAGTGAGGAGAAGGGAGAAGAGTGTCGTTCAATTTTTTGGTGAACAAGATGAAAGCACATGAAGATATTATAAAAGTAAAGTTGTGGTTGTAAAGAAAGGAGAAAGGAGCCTATGCATACATTATACACATATCTATAATAATAATAATAATAATAATAATATGTATAATACATGGGGAAACCAGGGCAGGCTGTCACAAGAGATAAATTTTGCGAGAATTTTGCACAGTGCACCGTGAGCACCGTGAGCTGAAGTCTAGAACCAGAACCAGAAACAGAACCGGGATGTAGTGTACGGAATGGAAAATGTAGAATAGTGTAATGACAGGAGTGACTGACGATCTTACTATCAGTATGCACTGTTCAGTGTTCAGTGTTCAGTGTGACTCTCTTTCTTTTTTTCATCATTTTTCTCTATCCAGTTTCCAGTTTCCATTTTCCCTAGTTGCTTTGCTCTTGCACGTTGTACATTGTACGTGGAGCAACGAACATGTATATCTGCATTTTCTGTACACAGAATGCTAAATGTAGGATGTAGGATCTAGGATGTACTTGGATGGATAGATGAGTGAGCGAGTGAGTGAGTGAGTGAATGAATGAATGAAATGGCTGGATGTAGCCTTTTCTTTTTCATCTCTCAGTTTCTTTTGCTTCTTCTCCTGTGGATTGTACATACATCATGTTTATTTCTCACAGTTTACTACACGTTGATCAAGAGTCTTGAGTTGTGGCTGTCGTCAAGATTTGTGATACTTTTCCTTTTAGTTTCATCCCACTGGATTTAGCGTAAAAGCTTTTGCCTCCCATTGCCCATCACCACCACTCTAGTCTAAACTGTGTCCTACATTTTCCCTCCTCTATACTCTATACTCTATACTCTATACACTACTATACTCTATGGTCTATAGGCTATAGGCTATAGTGTACACTGCAAACACATGGAGAAGGGATAATAGATAATACAAAACATGGGAGACAGCACACAACACCACACCACACAATTCATAGTACATTCTACATTCTACATTGGAGATACTTTATACTTTAGTCATGCATCTTTATTATTATTTTTATAAGACAGCTTCATATTTTCTCAAAATCTCTGCCATCTTCAATGCACTCTTGGTTCTTGTACACAATATACAATATACACTATACAGCGCAGAATACAGAGTGTACAGTGTACAATGTACAACAACCATTATTATCACCATTATTATTATGCACATCTCCCAAGTCTCACGTCTCAAGTCTCAAGTAGCTTGATCAAGAAATATGACCAATCCGTACAAAGAGGGAAAGATCACAGTGCACAAACTTGCTCTTTTCTCCGTGGGGTCTGGTTCTGGATCTGAATCTGAATCTCCATCTGCTTCTCCTTCTAGTTCTAGTGTAAAAGAGGAAAGGAGAAAAAACTTTCTGGATTTCTGGAGCACCAAACTCTGAGCAGTAAATATATTTCAAAGTTAAAGTGTCAAAGTTAAAAATGTCAGTGGTAACCTCTAACCTCTTTTCTCCTCTTTCCCATGACTTTTCATCTTCCATGTCCTTTGCTCCTTATTTTTCTTTCCTGATTTAACAGATTATATAGTGCAAATAATGTGTGTACAGTATACAATGCACAATGTACAGTGTATAATGTATCATGTAAAATAGCGCATAAAGTTCCCACTGGCTCAAAATTCAAAACTCAAAAGTCAAAAGTCAAAACTCGTAACTCATGTTTTGTGGATGTTGGAAATGGAATTTTCCGTTTTCCATTTCCCCTCTTTTCCCGTCCCTCTGATTTACACTCGAAGAATTCCACGTGTAAACCGTAAACGGTATAAACGGTCGACTATAGAAGTAGGAAAATGCACAACAAACAACAAACAACAAGATTTAGTAGTTTATGAAAAATGACAATGTTGCAAATAAATATCATGTAAAGATTGGAAATTGGAAAGAGAAAGTCATGTAAAAAAGTAAGAAATACGAGGGACATTTTTTCAAGGTTCAAAATTTTTTTGCTCTCTGCTCCTCCCTCCTTTTGTAAGTGACTTTGAAGTTTGAAGAGAGTTGAAAAAACCGGAAAACCAGCAGCGTCAGGATCAAGTGTTTGCACTTGCACATGTAAACTATCCTGTGTCATATTTCCTTTATCTTGTGTCTTGTATCTTGTGCAGGTGGAGCACTGAACATTATAACATAAACTTTAACATGCACATCATGAGATGGAATACCATTATTATTATTATCATCATCAATTTTCCCATAATCTTACTCAATATTTGATGACATGTCACCTTTTCCCTCTCGCGTCACATCATCCTCAACTCAAAAGTCTAGATTCTAGAGTCCAGAGTTCAGAGTCCAGAATCTAAAGTCTAGAGACTGGAATCCAGATCTCCTTGTTTTTAATGCTTTATACTTACGACTATAGGTTTTTAGTAGATTACACATGCACTTACCATTTTACCAAAAGACTTGTGAGTGAAGAGACACTTAAAAAGTCAACGACAATGACAATGACGCAGACGGTGACAGTGACGGCTTTAGAGCATCTTCCTGGAAAAAATTAAATGCAATATCATCAATATTCAATATGAAAGCCGGCAACCGGGCCGGCTGTATTTTTATTATTATTATTATGCCGAAATACTCAGGATTCAAGACTCAAGGATCAAAAATCAGTCCGAAATACATCAACGTCATCTAGAATCTAGAATCTAGAATCTAAAATCTAGAACCAAGAACAAAACACCAAGGTCAATCATTCATTACACATATCATGTTTTTACGTAGAAAATTTACAAGATATTATTTACAATAGTTGATTAATTAATTATTAATTATATTATCTTGATATTTGATATATGAGATAAAATCCACTTTATATTATTGTTATGGATACGGATATGCTTATAAAAGCTACCCCATGATTTTGATATTATAATCACGAGTATTATTATTATTATAAGCGAAATGATACTGCGTGGAAAGTGGAAAATTGAGTAGTGAAAAGTTGCAACTGTTTACATGACTTTCTCCTCCTTTCTCCTCAAGTTTTCTCTGCCTCTCCTGCCTTTTCAAGTCCTAATAAAGTTTTCACTTTCTCCACTGTGCCATGTAGGATGCTTGTGTGTAGTGTGTAGGCTGTACAAACAGAGATATTCTTGATTCTTGACTCTTGACTCTTTGAAGAATGTGGAATCTTTATAAGAAATTCCTGGAAATCTTTCGCTCTCTTCCTTTGGATCGACTTGCGACTTGAGGCTGGAGATGCTAAACTGTGTTGATATTGGTGAATGTCTGTTTAAGTTGTAGAGAGTAGAGAGTAGAGTGTAGAGTGTAGAGTGTGCAGGGAGCTGCACTCAAGGGATAACAAAGAACAAACTTCCTGTTGCCTAAACTTTACTTTTCTCCCTAAAGAAATTCAATATTTTACTCTGTGAGGAGAAAGGGAAAAGAGCAGAGTGAGAGACGGAGCCTCAATTTTAGAATGTGGAATTTCAACTCAAAATTTATTTATGTGTTTAGAATTGAGAGTATAGAATTTCCGTAGAATTCTAGAATTTCTCTAGAATTTAATATGAAAACATACATCCATTTTCACACTGAGGAATTCCCGCTATTCCTGCTACTGACTTGTTTGTTTGATTCCTGGTTCTTGGTTCTTGGTTCTTCGTTGTTGGCTGTTGGTTGGTTATTTACCAGTTTTGAGGTTTGACTGTGTCAAGTATGAATTCATGCAAGAACAAATAACAAAGTAGCCCGGCTGGTTTGTCAGATTAGTTAAATCCTCTCATAGTTGTGTGTGCTCTGTCTTGTGTCTTGTGTATTGGATATCCTCAAGGTTTCAAGGTTTCAAGTCTCAAGACGCAAGACGCAATGAGTTGGTTGAATGTTTACCTCCTTCCTTTTCCTGTTTACTGTATGGAAGACGGAGGTTAAAATGTAAAAGTTGGTTCATATTCCACATTTTAAATCCCTTGAAAATTGTTATTAGGAATTATTAGGAAAATCGGAATACGTTTTCTTGGCCCTCTTTGACTTGAAACTGAAAACTAGACATTTAAATCTTGACTCTTGACTCTTTTGAATTCAAAGTTCCAAGTTCGGAGCATTGTGCTGAAAACGGATGGAGCAAATTGTCTACTTCGTCATCCATCAATATTCAATAGACAACTGTGCCAGTGAGCGTAATTTCTTTAAAAGGAGCAACCAGACTAAATAATAAAGAGCAAAAAGTCTGGAATCTGGAGTTTGGAATTTGGAGTTTGGAGGAGAACAGTCGAAACTCTTCTCCTCTTCCTGGTTTTGTAAAGTGTAAAGTTTAAAGCATGACTTGTGTATTGTATAATATTATTGGGAATTCTCAGGTTCCCCGTGAACCGTGAATTACTTAAGGGACACAATCAAATCCAATCCAATTCAATCCAATGGACAACAGACAATGGAAATATCTTAGTACAAGTAGGAGGTTCAAGGCTCTAGACTCATCATAGATTTAGAACGGTATATTTCTCTCTCGTCTCTGATCTGTAATGTTCCCCGTGACCCGTGACTCTGTGTATTTTTCACTCTTCTCTCAACTCGAGAACCTTTTTCTTCTTCCGACTTCCGACGAAAGGAACATGCAAATAGAAAATATCCATACAGATGCGCTCTTCAGCCTCATTTTCATTTTCATGCTAACGCTCTTTTGCTCTCTCCTGGGGAGAGTTTCTAGTTTCTAGCCGGGAAGAAAGTCGGCATGATTATACACACACATTCTCCTTCTACGTCTCCTTCTCTTTCTCTCTCTCTTGGGTCAACTCTTTACTCTTTACTCTTTGCACAAGAGGATAAAGTTGCACAAAGAGAACCAGTTGTGCATGCATAGACTCATGAATCTAGAATGTAGAATGTAGAATGTAGAATCTAGAATCTAGACTCGAGACTCGAGACTCAAGCATCCTGTCTTTTCCTAATAGAGTCATAAAACGGCAGGAAGAGAAAACAAGAGAGAGAGAGAGAGAAGAAAAAGCTCCCACGATCCGCAGGCCTTTCTTTCATTCCTCCCATCTAAAATTTTCTTATCATCCTCAAGAACCTATGCCAAAGACCACATGCAAAGACCATATTAGACAGAATACTATACAGAGATGTGAGAATTTCCTTGTTGGACTCTTGCCGAACACCGACAACCGACAAGCAAAAGGAAAACCAATGAGAAAACAGCCTTTCTCCACTGATATTCACTGTCCTCATTCCTGTATTCGTGTACCTACCCTAAATTACGATTACGACACAAATTCAGCATCCGACATCTCCATTTCAATTCACAGTTCACCGTTCACCGGGGGTTTTCTAAATATTATGTTGATCATTCCTGCTTCTTTCTGTGTTGTCTGTCAAAGCGGATGGATAAACCGGTTCTCATCCTCATCACTTGTACACTTGTAGATTGTAAATACAACAAAATTGGACATGTTCTTTGATTTTCGTATCTAAACCACTGTCTGTAATCACTGGAAATTACCGTCTTGATTCAACACTCGGCACGTGTTGTGTAGTACACCTAAAATGTCATTAAACGACATTCATCTTCTCGGTACAATTACAACGTTACAAATAACAAGTGGCAAATTAGAAATTACATGATGGGCTACAAGAATTAGGTGGATTAATGAGACGGAGGTGTTGAATTTGTCGGATTTGGTCATTCCTTCCATTTATTTCTTGTTTCTCCCAAGTCGCAACATTTATACAGAATACAGACAGTTTGGATTCTATATTCCAGATTCTAGATTCTAGATTCTAGATTTGTGACTCAAAGCTTGAAATTTGACGACGAACAATTGGCCAGTGAGCTCTTGAAATTTTCGGTCCAACTGACAATTTACCCAATTCCAATCCTAGTTGAGATGTAAAAAGTAAAAAGTGCATAAAATTACACTTTTTGTGCGAATTAGAATCTTCTCTCAATACTCAATACTCAATGCTCAATGCTCAATACGCTTTACTCTTTATCCTTTATCCATTTGCTGGGTTTGGCTATTTAAATTTAAATCTTCATTTCTTTCCAAGACAAAGGGACAAAAAAAATAACGAGGGATGCGAAATGTTAAAATGTTCAGCCATCAGTCATCGACCATTACATTCACACTTTCCACCCGATATAAATTGAATCTAACCAACAGTTTTCACCCTATAAAATCCATGTCCATATTCTGAATCAAAAATCCCAGCTCAATGCGAACCAAATTCCTAACATCCTAACATCATAACCCACTGCCTCCCATATTACATTCTACATTCTACACATCACACATTACACATTACACGTTGTACTACTAATCCTATGGCGTGAGAAATAGAAAGGGGAAGAGAAAGAGAGAGACAAAAACTAAGGACGGAGGTAGAAGAGAGAAAAGAGAGACGCAATTTTCTCCAAATTGCTCAACATTTATCTATTCACTCTCCGCTCTCCTTTCTCCTTTCTCCTTTCTCTTCGTCCGCTATCGACGAGAAAAAAATCAAACTTGGCTTTGTTCCAAAGTAAGAATTGCTTTCTCCTTCCTTTCTCCTTTCCCAGTTTGGCCAACGCTGTGCTGTGTGTGTGTTTGGTGCTTGGTTGGATGCATCTATTACGTGACTTTGTGTGAAGGAGCACGCACAAAAACAAGAGTACGGACTGGAAGACTGGAATACTGGAATACTGGAATACTGGAATGGGATGGAATGCACACGCCTCTTTACTTAGTCTCTGAGGATTCTTCAAATCTTCTTCACTCTCCACTCTCCACCTCTTCATGTCAAACAGAAAACAGACTTAAAGCTCGAGTTGCAACTGCACAGGAATAAATATCAGCACGAACTCAACTCTACTCCGATTTTGACTCTGACTCAGATTCCAACTCAGATTCAAACTCAAACTCAGAGCTGAAACCAAAACCCAACGTCCAACTAGAAAATCTTTTTCTCAACCATCCAGACATCCAAATTTTCACAGACACTTTCACAAAACAGAAATGCATTGAACAAGGGAAAATAAAAGAAAAGAGCAGACGAAGATGGAGTGATGGAGTGAAAAGGGAAAAGAGGGATCGTCCATCTTCTCGACTCTCGACTCGACTTGACTCAACTCAACTCATCATTCTCATCCAAATTCTCGTCTTCACCATTTCCATGTAAAAATACGACTATAGACTATAGTGAATGGGCAGAAGGGCCCAATTGCAAATTGTCCCTCTTCCAAATGTACATAAACCCGACATGAAACAAGAAATAGGAAATAGGAAATAGGAGTCATGCCTCTGTACTTTATGACGCTGAGAATCGAGATCGAGAGTCTAGAATCTAGAATCTAGAATCAAGAGAAGTGAAAAAAAGGAGGAATAGTTTCCGTTCTTCCGCTCTGAAAACTACAGACTAAGACGCAAAATGTAGTGTAGTGTAGTTTAGTGTTTGGTTTGGTTTGGCTTGAGTTTGGCAAAGAGCGGGATTTTGTATCATAAAATGCATTCAGCTATTGAATCCATGTACGTAGACAGTAGATAGGTATTCATGTATGTAGATTGTAGATGTAGTTTTTGGCCTGGTCGGGTCCGCGTTTTATATTTTACCTCGTTGTATAGCTCAAGACTAGAACTACAACTCAGAACAAGAGAAGAAATCCACATCCAAATCCAAGCCAAGCCAGCCATTTCTTGTCTGTATATTTTAAGTCGAGGTCTCAGTCTCAGTCAGAGTCAGAAACAGAAGCAGAGTGAGCGTGGAAAGCGCTTCCGGAGACTCTTGTTGCGAAATTCGCGTGGCAGGAATAGTAATCATTTACCCAACTCGTATAACTTATAGCTTCATAAATTCACCCTACATAATTCAACCCACATATACACACTCTTCTCTATTTTCTATACACTTGGACAACCTGGACCAAACCAGACCGGTCCAAGTAGTACATTCCAGTGCTATATTAATCCATTACATCCGCACTGCACACACATGTACATGTGCCTACCACCTGCATATATCAAATTTTATCCCCCAACTGACGATAATCATTCTCCCTCCATCTTAAAATAACTACCTAAACCGTACAATGGAAAATGTATATTGTATAACCGCACGGCTTTTTATGTTACCTGTGTGCCCGATTGAACTGTACTCTGTACTCTGTACGCTGACTATGTATTGCCAATGCAGTTGTTACGTTTTACGTGATCAAATTCCACGTGGAAAGGAAAATCTAGAATCTAGAATCTAGAAGCTAGAAGCTGTAACATCTCAATTTTCCCCTGTGTTCTAAGTTAAAGGTAGACGAAAGTACGTACAATGTAAAATGTACAATGTACAGTGTACAGTGTACAACGCGTATTGAAAATGCGCATGTAGTGAGCAATTTCTAAAAAATTTATACAACGACCACCGGATTCCCGCGTCATCTTCATCTTCTTCAGCATCATCCACTTTACTTTTATCTATCTCAGTTGTGCTCTGTTCAACGTCTATAGTGTATTTTGGGACTTGGAATGAAATTTGAGCATTGGAAATTGGAAATTGAAATGAGCACTCGTAAATTTAAAAAATGGCAACTCTCTCAACTCGTTCAAGTATTATCAGCATAGAAATTTGAGAAGGATTTTAGCATAGAATTCCATAGAGATCCGCATCGCCAATGGCGATTGCTGATTACCAATTGCCAGTCGTACACAAATCCTCCCGTCTCATATCTCATACACATTTGATGTTGATGATGATGATGATGAGAGTGGTGAATTTGAATTCATCCTGGTGAAAAAACACAGAGAGCGAGACTAAGGCGAATTAAATTGAAGTAACCCGATGCCCGAGGCTCGAGGGCAAGACGGAAAAAAGGCAAGATGAAAAGAACAAGAAAACGAGAAGGATGTAAAAAATTAAAGATTGAAAAATTCATGCATGTGTGTGCATTTGGATTGAGATTTGTGCTGTTTTCTTTGTAAATCATAGAATCCGGAATCTGGAATATGTACACACACTTTCTGTTTATTTTTTCTCGGTGCAAAAGGCTGAAATTGCAAAAACAAAAATGTGTTTCATCTGTTCTCTGTACAATGTACAATGTACAATTAAAGTGCACATTGCGCACTGCACGGCTCATCAACTGCACTGTTTTCATCTTGCAGCTGTTTGTCTATGTCTGATCCTTCCTTCCGCATCCTTCATTTTTACTTTCATCAATATCTGTAGCTGCATTTTGTATTCCTTTTGTACTTCAATGTTTTGACTTTTACTCCTCTTCACTTGACACTTGACACAAGTACAATATGCAATCTACAATCTACATGTTCCGTACACAGGGCGTCACATATGTACACAAGTTTTTGTTTAAAGACAGGCAAATACTCTGGATTCTGGATTCTGGATTCTAGACGATACAACGAGTTCTGAGTACATGTAAGCATTTATTTACTATTTACTTTTTTCTTGGAGTTTTTGCCTTGGAGCAACAAAGAATCAACAATCCCTTGTAACTGGAAACTGAAGGACGGAGGACGGAAAATGATGAAAGTTGATGAAACAAAAAACTGGGAGTTGATTTCAAAATTTTCATCTCAGATTTTTAATCAAACTTTTTTTAATATTGTTCACATGGTTTGCACATTTCAAGGTTAATTTTGATTTTTGATATTTGATATTTGTGATGCTGTTGTTGATTGTTGATTCATAAACAATCATAAATTTTTTAGCCTCGAGCTTGAGCTTTTTTGACATGTTTCATATCAAAATTGAAGCGCTCAATAATAATTTTTGTATAAGTTGCAACTCTAACAATTTTGAATTTTGAGTACGGAAAAATGATTAAAAATGATTAAAAATGATTAAAAGTGATGAGAGATGAGGGATGAAAGGAAGCGTCTAACTTTTATGATAAATAAAAACGCTGAAAGTTGCAAGTGCGGAGATTGAAGGCCATTTTCAGATTTTCCCCTCTACTTGTTGTGAAATCAAAAATCAATAATCAATAATCCAAAATCCAAAGGCAGGTCCATATTAATTCACATATTGGAAATTGGAAAAATTCTATCTTCTCGCGAGACTCGCACTTGTAAAGTTAAAAGTTACTCCCCATTTCCCATCCAAATCACACACGGATCAAGTTTTGCTTTTATTTTATCGGAAGTATCTCAAAACGGGGAAAAATCAGGCATGATAAAGGGAATAGATGAAAAGTGGAGAAAATCAAGTAAAATTATTCATGCTTCAAATTTCAAATTGCTTTCAATTTCAATATTCAGCATTCAGCACAAAAAAGTCATTCGAAGGTTGAGAATTCGTACGTAATAAATAAACACAATAAGCAGGATTTCTATTGTAGATATTCGATACACGAGTTTGGATTTGAGAGTGTCTACTGAATAATTTTACATTTTACAATAGGACATCAAGCCAAAGGAAACGAAACCAAGCAAAGTGTTTTCATTGTTCATTATTCCTGGAAAATGGAAGATGGAAGAAAACATATTGGCAAGTTTCTTTCCGCTTTTTCAAGCTTCTTCAACTCGTGAAGGATCAGGCTGGAAGAACCCCCACATCCCACATCTTGAACGATGCACAAGAAAGTCAAACTGATCTCTTGAGTCTTGAGTTTGGTGCATTGAAGACGACTTGAAACTCATTCACATGGAATTGGGAATTCAGACACAAAAAATAGAAAATAAAGCAAGGAGATGTCCTCATCCGCCGTCAACCGTCTTTTCGTATTCCTCTTACTTATTATTATGTTATTTTCTGTTGCTTCTTCCCTTTTACCAAATTTTCATGTTTTCCACGGCATTGGGGGAAAAAAGTGTGGGTAAACTTTTGGTAAATCCCACGAAATCCAAATCCAAATCCAACCAACTTTTATTCCATGTAGAAAAGTAACAGGAGGAAAAGTATCGAGTGTCGAGTGTCGAGTGTCGAGTACAGAGTTTGGAGTTTGGAGCAAAACAACTGCACAATACTCACACAAGACGAGAAGCAAACAAGCTTAACTTTACACTCTGCTCCATTCTACTTTCTCGTAGCTTCTTTCTCCGTCCTCTTCTTCTCCTTATTATTCACGTTTCAACTCTTCTTTCTCGGATCTAATCTAATATATTGCGCATTGTACATTTATATCTGTATTATATTACATTATGTTTTTCCAGCTTCTCTCTCCCTCTCAACTGCTGTACATTGTACATTCTAGATTTGGCAGCATAAATTCTTCATTCTACGTACAAAATGATGGTGTACAGTTTACAGAGGCAGTGAAACAAACAGTAAACAGATCTTGAGTCTTGAGTCTTGAGTCTTGAGTCTTGAGCTTATCCACCATAAAGAAAAATCAACTATGATACAAAAAAGCAGCATGCATTTGAAATTTGAATACACTACCAATTTTGCATCAAGGACAAGTTGCAAATCCAAATCCTTTGGCTATCATAATAGTAATCTAGAATCTAGAATCTAGAATCTAGTGGACATCCCACATTTTATCTCCATATTAATAAATAACATGTGCATAAAAATAGATATTTAGAATATGTACAAATTTAAATACAATACAATATCAAAATATTCATAGCTGTAGAAAAAAAAGAGCCACGTCCACTAGACACTAGACAGCAACAACAAATTCTGTGGATAAACATCAACATAAACAGCGGATTTATGCCTTTTTTACTGTGCACTGTCCATTTAACATTTAAAATTTGGAGGTTTGTTTAGAAAGTAGAAAGTAGAAAAGAGAAAGTAAAGTGCAGAGCCCCTTTTTCACATTTAACATGGAATTTCATTAAAATATCCGCATCATTAAAATATCTCATTTTTTGACGATTTAAGCAAGAAAAATAGCGGAGCAACACAACTCATTTCATAAACATAACATGGAATGAGTTGTGTCACTTTCAGTCAGTCGCAATCAGAAAAAGGTGCAATCAAAAATGAGGACAAGGGTCAAAAGTTTTGTTGTTCATTTTGTGCTTTGGGTATTGGGGATTGGGGAACGCTCAAAACTCAAAACTCAAAAGGCAAAGTCAAAGCCAAAATCCAAAGCCAAAAGTCTCTAGTCAAGTCGTTTAAAGTTGGCAAAGAATTCTTGTAACTTATCCAATATCCAATCCAATTCGTAGCATAGATATGTATTTTCCCTTTTCATGAACCAAGTCCACAATTCCCTCTATTTTTTCTAAATACGCCGTCACACGTACTCCTTACAACTTACAATGTACAAGATACAAGAACAATATATAAACAAAAAAAGATATAGTACACGTGACATTTTTCCGCTTGGCCTCTTTCTTATTTTATGAAATAGTGTTTACAATCCACAGTCCACAGTCCACAGCCTCAACTCGGATAAATCCGTATATAGAAAATAGCGATGGAAACTGGAAACGGGAAACGGTAAATGGCAAATTGCACATGACAAGAAGGAGCAACAAAGCCTAATAAAATACAAAGTACAAAACACGAAGCGCATAGATTCACATAGATTCAAGGAAACGGGAAATGGGAATGGAAAAATGGAGGAAGAAAAGAAACGGGAGAATCTACTAATAGGTTTTTGGGAGGAGGGAGAAGCTGGGGCAAAAACTCATTTGAAACAGAAGCAAACAGAAAGAATCGCATATCTATAAACTTTGCTGTTTTGCTAAATTGTCTTTTTTTCCCTAGCCTTTGGATTTGGTCGTGGCCAAATCATGGCCAATTGAGAAGCCAAATGTTAAAAAGCCTGAGGAAGCAGGGAATAGAAGAAGCAAAAACTCATTATTCTTTACTCGTTACTCGTTAGATTAGCAAAGTCAAATGTAGACTAGAGTAGGATGAATGTGAGATAATATGAGATACCGTTTCTAGTTCCTAGTTTCTAGTTTGTATAGTATAACCCTGAGCCTTTTTCTGAGGTCTAATGTCTCATGGCAAAACGGCAAATGAGAAGGAGGAAGAAGGCACAACTTGTAATGAAAAAAAGGAGCAAATTGGACAAAAACAAATACAAAAACAACGACAATGCCAATGCGGAGCCGATACAAAAACCAATGCGAGTTGCAGATTGTAGGTTGTAGGTAGATACATGTGTAAAATGGATACGGGACATTTATTATTATTATCAGTATTATGAACTCAACTTGGCAAGTCGCAGAGAAGAAACAGAACCAACACCAGAATTCAAAGTCAAAGTCATTATTGGCTTAGAAGATTAGTTGTGGATTGAGGATCGTGAAGGAAATAAAAAGCGGTTGAAAAAATTAGACAAAAACAAAAGCCAATGTCAACCCATTATTTTATTTATGTATGTATCGTACAGCCTAAAATCTAGACTCTACAATCTAGAATCTAGACCCTTGAGACTAGAACCTAAATGTAAAAAGTAGGAGTAGAAAGGCAGAAACGTTAAACGTAGAGCTGTGTTGTATATTGTATAAAAGTAAAAGTCGCGAGTCAAATGCTGTGAAAATATTTGGGAGGGAGAAAGTGGAGAAAGTGGAGAAAGTAGAAAAAGTCGTAGATGGATACTTGTGCACTGTAAATGTACATTGTACATTGTACATGTAGAAGTAGATTGTGCATATGACTTTCCAAAATCTACACTCTAGACTCTACGCTCTGCACTTTTACACTCTGCACTCGATACTCGATACTCTTGATTCACGTAACTTTCTTGAAATATTTTCACTCAATCCTGCCGTTCCGTCCCGTTCCATTTCGCTACTTCTTTTTTCATCTTATTTTCCCTCTTTTCTATAGCTTCTCTAGTCACTAGTTTGAAGAAAAAAACGGAGGAATTTTTTGTTTTCATCTCTGTTCACACGCTTCTTCTCAAAGTGTTCTTTTCTTTGTCCTCCGCGCTCACTTTCTCTCCCGGTCCCTCTGGATTCTTGCCGTTGTCGTTGCCGTTGCCGTTGCTATCGTCTTTGTTCTCTTCCTCTCCCTTTTCTCGGTGCAGGAAAGGTTACGTGAGATTTTTTCCTTTTCTTCCTCCTGTTTTTTTAAGAGTCAAGATTCAAGAGAGCTGACTTACGATTAGATGTACATTTTATATTGTACCGCGTAGAATGTAGAATGTACAGAAACTGTACTGTTTTGAATGTAGACTGTAGACTGTAGTCTTCAGCATCAGCAGCATGGTCTTTACTCGGCTCGAGAACGCTCGACACTCGACTCTGGTGGAGGAGACACATGTGCCTTGCGTTGTACGCTTTAAATGATGTTTTATGTGGCACAATTTCCTACTTTTTCTCCAGATCCCCCGCAGGCCTCAATGCTCAATGCTCAATGCTCAGTGCAACGTACAAGGTACATTGTTCCAGTTATCCAGAAGAATATGCCTCTGTCTTCTTGTCCTTGTTGTTGGTTGTACCCACTTTTACGCTAGAAAACTCTACAACTCTAGAACTCCAGAACTCTGTGCAACTTTTGTTCCTTGATTTTTCTTCCCTACTCGTTGAACGTGTCTGACTCCTTATTTCAAACACTTTCCTTTATCTTGGCAACGACATGGATGTTCTTTGCTATGCTGTAGTAAACTTACATAACACATTTTCAACCTGAACCTGAGCATGAGCTGGTTTCAATTGGAGGAGAGGAAAAAGGAAAATAATAAAGTCCGCACTCGATACTCGATACTCAATACTCCATTAAAATGATAGCTTCATTTTCATCCGGAGGAGGATTTTAAGAGTCTATATATATATAATCGTCTGGTTCTGGTTCTGGCTGTGTATTTAGAACTGGGGGCAAAACAGCTGGCAGATGGAATAAACATGTGGATTGAGAATTGAGATATCTGTAAAAGGTAAAAAAGGTAAAGGAATTCAACAGTCATTTTACTGTTCGGGCTTAGCGGAATTTTTTTGCCGATTATGTGTGACAACATTCCGTTGATGCTCCTCAATGCTTTCAAGTACCCTTTCAAGAAGATAATGGATAATGGATAATATTCTTTTCAATGGGTTGGATTGGATTCGATTGGATTTGTAACCGGAAGCCTGAGCTCTTTAAACATGTTGAATGTTGATGTACTTGAAAAGCAAGGGGATTTTTGATTTTTTTATTTTTTTTATTTTTTTGATTTTGCCAAATTTTCAACCCCTATTCAAATTCAACTAAACTTGAAATGGAAAATGATCAGTTTTCTACATATTTTCCTTCCCATTTTATAACCGTTCAAAATACAAAAAGTACAAAACGTAAACGTTTTTCTTTGAGGGAAATTTTTTACAAAGGCTTTTTGCTTTTTGCTCAAGCCGGAGAAAACCTTTAGTGAAAAATGATATTTCAAATTTGAAATATGAAAGGATGAGTAAAAATGATAAGATGGTAAATTGTATTTTTCTTAGAATTCAGAATACAGAATAAATTCTAAAGAGTGTGAATAGTTTTACACATGATTTGGATTTTTGAAATGAGTGTTTAAATCATCAAATCAAGCCAAAAAATATCAAGTCTCAACTGCCAACTGTAAAATCGGATAATGCTCTCAATTCTCAATTTTAAATTTTGAATACTGCAAAATGACGGAACCAAAGTAAAGTAAACCAAGTCAGTTCATCCATCCATTCATTCACTTGAATTTACTTGAATTCTCAATATCTAAACATTTATTGAATCATGTGTGAAAATCCGTTCAAATTCCCTTTCTCCTCTTTGACTGACACACAAGAAAATCAACATGAAAATCCAAATCAAACTCAAAATTCAAAATCAATGTTGGTAAATCCTCTACAAATTTTCACGTGTTTTTAAACCAAGGATTTTATCAGACACACCTCACTGCTTTGCAAACAGTAGAAACGGTAGAGAGTAAACGGTAAACGGTAAAATGGTCACAGTTGGCTCAGGTATTTTCCCTCATTCCACAGCACAGTTGTAGAAGGTAGGGTTACCAAACAAAAAAACCATGGTGCGCTTACTTTACCTGAGCGGGAAAAAATATTTGAAATTCCGGATTTCATACGATCAGAAATGTGCGTACTATTTACATTTTCTACTTTCTACCGTATACAAATTTTCCTACTTGCGAATACCGAATACGGAGTACTGACTGCCTTCGTTTGATTATTTATCATGTAAAAGGCGTACCTTTAACCCGCTCACATTTCCAGTTGAGCAACGTCTACCGTCTACATTCTACATTCTACATTCTACGGAGAATGGACATTGTACATGTTACAATTTACAATGTACACAGACTATCGCATTATTTATTTATTGATACACACACAGTTCCAAGTTTCTCATTCCTCTTTCCTGCACATGGTAATTTCTGTTAAATATTCTGTACTTGTATTTTCTGTGTTTCTGTCTTGTGCTCAATGTTGAGAATTAATCCCCAGTTCCACACGCACAATCTATAGAATCTAGAATCCAGAATCTATGTGTAATGTGTATAGTGTATAGTGTATACTGTATACTATATATACTTGATAATAATAAATTCATCGCAAGTTGACTTAGACGCTGTCTTTTATATTCTATATTCTATGCCTAATGCATATAGACACGAGACATCCAGACACGAGAACAGTTTTGATAGAGGAATGAATTCATGTTCATGAAATATGCGGGACTCGACATTTCTTTTCATTCCTATTGGAATTGGTAGTGGTAATAATGGGTATGTACAATGTAGAAAGTAGAAAGTAGAAAGTATTGTAGAAAATGTACATATTCTGCTTGTGTTTCAAGTAATTTCTGCCCAGTCCAGTCCAGTCCAGTTTAGTCCCGTTGAATCTCATTGTCAGTGTAAGTCGCAATTCTGCAGACAACAACATGTACAATGTACCATGTACAAAATGGGGTACACAATGAAAAGAAAATCCTCGTCATCGTCATCGTCGTTATCACGCTCGTATTCATAGTTCTTGCTATTACAAGTTACTAGAATCTAGAATCCACAGCCTAGAGTCTAGAGTCACGTATATGTACTGTAGCATCGAGCATCGAGCACCAGTGTCTATAATACTTTTGTAGCAAAGGAAAACCCAGTCCACGAGTTTCCATACTTATAAAAGAGTATCGATCCAATCCTGGCACTTGGCTCTTGGTTCTTGCTTCTTGGCTTTACAAGCATGGATAAAACTGGAACTGGAACTGGGACTGGAACTAAAGCAACGGCATTCTTGTGTAGAGCAGAGAAAATGATATGATATGGATACGAATACGGACATGCCTTTTCTCCACTCACTATTCACTCTTCACTCTTCACTATGCTTCTCGTTTCTCCAGCAAGAGAAGAGAAAGTAGAAAGGAGGATATGACGAGTAAAAAAGTCGTACCAAAGTCGCACTACGAACTACGAACTACGGACTACGGACAAGTCAAACTATCGTTTTAAATATTTCTATCAAGATTTTAGACTCTAGATTCTAGATTCTAGATTCTATTTGCAGTGTGTCTCTTTGTCATTTGCTGTATTGTATTTGTGTTGTGTATTCTTATCTGTATGAAAATGTGTTTTGATGCTTTTTCCAGCCCTAATAAGTATTGAGTATTGAGCCACGTGGACATTGGACATTGAACATTTGATATGGGAAATACTACATCGTACATCCAGTTCCAGTCCCATTTGCGTGTACACTGGACATTGGACATGTGGCAAATTATTGCTATTATTATTTTTATTACAGTGGTTAGTTGAGTTTGTACAAATATTCTCCAAACACCACTCTCCACTCTCCACTCTCCATGCTCCATCCAAGCGACCTGTGTATTTTATTTCTACCTTCTACTTTCTACCCGCACCAAAACCCAACACCAAAAACCAAAACAACATGTGCATTTCCATGTTTTAAAAACTCAAAACTCAAAACAAAAAGTGAATTGGAGTTGGTGTGATTTAAATTTAAATTTCCACTTCTCTCTCTCTCTCTCTCTCTCTACTGTTTTCCAAAACAATGATAAGAGTTGAGCCCATAGTTTTGTTGTATACTGTTGGCTTGTGGATAGTGGAAAGTGGATAGCAATTAAATTTTTAACTTGTCTATTGTATAGTTTAGAGTTTAGAGCTTGGAACAGAGAGAAACTGGAGAAACTGGAGAAATTGGATGGTGCAATGAAAAATACATGTAAAATTCATTCCTCTTTGCTCCTTGTTTTAGTGGTTGTAGTAAATCCATATCCCGTCCTTTGGTTCTGCCACTAAACTGGAGCGAGTGAAAGCGAGAGGAGGGAGTACTAACGCATAAAAAGTGCAGATACTCTTCTCTCTTTAGTTTTTGGATCCAGCGGAAGGAGAAAGCAAGAGAGAAAGAGAGAGAAAGGCAGAGTAGAATCTAGAATCCTTTCTCTAGATTCTAGATTCAAGTTGATACAGCAAGAGTCTAGAGTCTAGAGCCCCGAATCGAGAATCCAGAATGTAGAATGTGGAATGAGAATGGATATGGATATGGATATGAGAGAAGAGTGTACGACGTAAAACATTGGATTCGGGTTTTACTTCAAGTTGAATTGACTTGCAAGGAATTTTCAGGACGCACTCTGTAAGTATTTCCCATGTTCAAAGTGTTCAGTGTTCGCTGTGGTTCTTGTTTTTAGTGGTTCCTTCACTCGCTATCTCTCGGTCTCTCTTAGTGTGTGTGTGGCGTATTTCCTCTGCCTTTGCTTTTGCCGTTTGCCGTTTGCCTTTACCCTTGCCGTTACTTTTAGCATATCGTGTGCAGACCAAGACGGAGTATGCGAGAGACAGAGAGAGAGAGAGAGAGAGAGAAAGATAGAGAGCTGAGCTGAACTTTTGCGATTCCCAAATAATTCGCAGACAGCAGAAGAGAAACGACAACCAAGCGACTAAGCAGCAGTATTTTTACTCTCCCGCAGCTCAGCTCAGCTCAGCTCAGGCCTTTACTATTTTTCATGTGTGTCTAGTGTCTAGTGTGTACCGTGCATAAACCGTAAACCAAACCAATATACCGTATACGGTATACCGCTACCAATTCCCCGCGTTTTGGCGTTACATGCCAAAAAAACGGGATTCTCGGGATTTTTACTCCGAGAATTTTGCTCCGAATGTACCACGCCATTTTTCAGTGACAACAAAAGGAAACAGATAAAAAACTAACAACTATAATAGAAACAAGAGACAAACCCCAAAACCCAAAATACAAAACACAAAATACAAATACAACCGAAAAAATCATCATTCAGGCTGCAAGCTAAAAGAAATAGTAGTAGAAAGTTTTGGGAAAGTAACCTTTGCACAGCAAATATTCAGGGTTTAAACTGTTCAAGGAGTTTATGGTGAAAACGGTGGTGAAACTTGCTACTGATATTCTTGTTGTCGCAATTGTGATAACTTTACAACTACAGCTACAGCTACAGTAAACTGTCAAAGAGCGGAGAAAGTGGAGAAAATCGAGAGGAAAAAAGGTCATTCATCCGTCAGTCGGCAGTTGGATGGACAGAACAAATAAATAAATACATAAACAGTAAAACGTGATAAATATTCCAAGGAGGAAAACGTCAAGTGACTCTCTCCATTTTACATGAAATAAAATAACATCTTGGCCGTAGTGCAAATACCGTGTAATATGATACAAAGAAGACGCCAACAAGTTTCTGGGAAATTGTAGATCAAGAATCTAAAAGTGTATTTGTATTGTATTGTGTTCTAGTTGAATTTGAAACCCGAGCCATGCACGAGCTGACTTGTACCAAACAGATAATTATGTAATAATATACTTTGAATTTCAACTGTAGAGAATAGAGAAAGTTGACGGTTGATGGGACGTCGGTGGATTGTGATTTGAGATTGTAGTTTTGAGTTTTGAGTTGCGAGTTTCGAGTTAATGAAAGGAGAAAGTGTAGTGTAAATGTTGAATGGTGACTTTGAAAAGGAGATTTCCGAGAAATTTTCCGCCTTCTATTTTCCAATGCAAGATTCAAGGCGTATTTATTTATTTATATAAATTACTGTACTTTGATGTATTTTCCATGTGCATTCTGTTTCTGCATTGCACATCCAGTGACATGACATTACACAACTCCTCTTTACTCTTCAGGGAGTTTGAGTTTGAGTTTGAATTTGAATTTGAATTTCAACTACGAGTGTCGTCGGAGAATCGGAATCAAAAGTTTTCAGTCTCATCATTATTTTGAGTCTGGGGAAAAGTTTCTAATTTCCAGCTCAAACCCTGATAATAATAATGATAATAATAATGATAATGCAAATGATCAACAAGGACAAAAGAGCCTGACGTGACACTGACGACACGATACACAATACAAAATTAAAGGAACAACGAATCCACCCATCCAACATCCAACTCACGCCCATCCTCACAACAACAACAATAATAATAATTATTAGTATTCACATCAACTGACTCTTTCTCCTTCTGTATGGCTTCTGGTTGCTCCTTTCTCAATGCCATGCCATTTTCATCCCAATTACCATTACCATTAACCTCCGTCATCGCCATTGTCATTGTCATTGACTAAGTCTTGAGAATTGAGAATTAAGAACCGTTGTAAACAACACAGGACAAGAATACCAATCACAACAAACAACAAATACACAAATAAACAAATAAACAAGTGGGAATTAGACATTCAACAAAACAAGTTGAAAGTTGAACAACTCGAGTCTCGAGTCTGAATTCTGAATTCTACCTAGATTTTGGAGTCTCGAGTCTGGAGCAATTTGTTCACTGACTGGACGAACAGAGATTGGGAGAGTGAATTTCTACAGTGCTTTAAATCCTGTCTCAAATTAAGACGGCATTCTCTTTCTTCCTCCGCTTCTGTCAGTTCCAATCAAACACGACGGATTTACCTACGATTATTTACCATTGGTAAGTCTCCTATTCATTTGTCCACTGTATTTTTCTCTGTCTCTGCTTGTTCGTACTTAGTGGTTCATTATTCATCTTATTTTGAAATATTGAATATGTAGATTTGACAAAATAGAAAACGGATAGATAAAGTCCAAAAAATTATGTAGTGAAAAGAAAGGACAAACGGTAGGATTTTTTTGGTAAAAGTCATGCGATTATATGTGAAAATTGAGTGGGAAATATGAATCGGATACAATTACATGAAATTACTATGATATGATGATGATGATGATAATAATGTTGTTGTTGTACATTTCCCACATAAACTGATTAATTAATGGAAGGTTGTGGTAGAGAGTAGATAGTAGATAAATATTTTGCAACGCTATGAAATCCAATGTGTAGAAAGTAGAAAGTAGAAAGTAAAAAGTAGAAAGAAGCGTAATAGTTTTTGTGGGAACAAGTGGAAGGATTTATTTTATGTGCATACAAAGTACAAAGTAGATAGTAGATAAATACCATGATAGCTATAGAATATAGAAATTGTGGTTGGTTCACTATATTTTTCATAATATTATTTTATTATTATGTATTTTACCATAATTATTACTGGCTTTGGTTTGGTTTTTCCCCCACATGTATTTAATACTGTGAACTGTGAATGTGATGAGGACTGACTGACGAGTGACGAGTGCCTAATGAATGAATGCATGAGTGGTGTAGAGAATGCGCGGAGAAATTTTTTGTTTGCACAGTACACAGAACAACTTGCGTTAGTAATATGAAAATGTGGTGAAAGCACTTATTTAATACAGACTGCCATTGTCCACGTCGACTAGAAACTAAAAACTACAGAACATGGAATACAGAATATAGCATACAAAATACAAAATACAAAAGACGAAATGAATAAACTGGTACAAAAAATAATAATAAAAAAGCTCCTTCATCCTCTTCTGCATTTCAAATAGCACATAGCAGAAAGCACAAAGCACAAAGAAAAAAGTATAGTGCACAACGTAGATACAATACACAATATGCACACGTATTAAGCATTTACTATTTAGTATTTAGCCAAGCTTTTTTGTTTGCTTTTTGATGGAGAATGGCGAAAAGTTTCAAAGTAATTTCAACTTTTCCTCTTAAAATTATTGAAAAAAGTTGAGGGAAAGAAATGGGAACGGAAGAGTTGAGACTTGCTATATTGTATGTGCTATATTATGCTATATGCTATATGCTGTATGCCGTATGATATATTCACGGAAGACAAGACAGAACGTAGAAACTTCATGTATTTTTTATCATGCATATTGTACTTTGCCCACGGACAAAATGTACCAGAACATTAAACATAGAGTACAGAACATGTATGTGAATGTGACTATGAAATTTTTAGAGGAATTTAAAGGATTTTACTCCTCGTAAAATATTCCATGTACAATATACACCGTACACCGTTCACCATAAACCGTACACTGTATAAATATTAATTAAAATTGAAGCGGGCCGAAAAAAATGTAGATGAGACACACAAAGGCATTTTTGCTACCATGTCAACTTTTTTTCATGATAGTTTTTGTAAAAGAGAAAAGTCATGAAAAAAAAATTCTCTTCTATGGAAAATGGATAAAACGGTAGTGCAATTCACAATTTACAATGCATAATATTATGCAGTATACACTCTACACTCTACGATCCACATTGTACATTCCATAAAACTATTTAATAATACATTTGAAATGGGAAAAAGTTGTACAATTTTACATCGCTACACTTTCAAGTTTTCATTTTCATTTTCATGTCCATTTCCCATTTTGTTATTTCATTTAATTCCTTTCTCTTTCCCCATTATTCTGTGCTATTTTAAAGTGCCGTAGATACAGT
The DNA here is from genome assembly GCA_034698265.1 of Sminthurinus aureus. Taxonomy (NCBI): domain Eukaryota; kingdom Metazoa; phylum Arthropoda; class Collembola; order Symphypleona; family Katiannidae; genus Sminthurinus; species Sminthurinus aureus. The sequence goes on from JAQGBH010000114.1 coordinate 38,102, forward strand.
GGTATTAGTTGATGAGATGCAACGGAGTTAATGCAGTTTCATATTATGTCTTGTGCAGATGAGCTAAGAGTTTTGAGTCTTGAGTTGTGTCAAATTTGACTCCTCCAGTTTCTAGTTTCTAGTCTCTCTCTCAATTCCAATGCCCGTCTGCCTTTCTGACAGCCAGAAAAAAGAGCTGTAAATTTTTGTCCTGTCCCATTTTTTTTTCTTTTTTTATACCATGTTTTTTCAACTTTCACTTTCCCATCGTCTCGAATCACATCGCATTGTGTCGTCTGTGTCATTTCTCGGTTCCTTTCGTTTGCACGTCCATTTATGTGGAGGATGGAGAATGGAGCTGACATTCAAAATGTGGCCCTGTTTCACTTAGGTATACATACACAAGTATATTTTTATGAGGACATGCATACTTATATATAAATAATATAGGTATATATATCTCATGTCTGTTGGCTATCCATCATTAAATTCATCGTCTTGAGTCTTGAGTCTTGACTTTAAGAGCAGTTAAAGTGTTATTATTAAATGTCTCGAGTCTCGAGTCTCGGAGCTACTGGTTGCAAATGAAATGGAATGGAGAGACAAAAGACAATAACTGACAAGTTTTCCCCTTTCCCCTTTTCTCCTGCTGCTTTCTCTCACACTCGTCATCTCCTTCTCATTACTTCTCTCTGCATTTCTCCTTGCTTTTATTTGTACGGGCAGAGGGAAGGGAGTATTGTAGTTTGTATAATGCATATGGATATGGTGGCTGATGGTTGCACAGACCATTTTAGAGTGGCTCTTCCTCATTTACACAGACAAGTGTGTACTTGAACTTTTCCACATCAACCCTGTCAGTCTCCCACCCAGAAACCATGAGAACCATGAAAAATCCCTATCTATTGTACATGCATCTAGATGTACAAGGAGAATCGTCCTCAGCCTTGTCTTTGTCTTCGTTTTCACCTTTCCCATCGGCAATGTAGACCGTAGACTCTAGACTGTGAATTGTGGAGACATTTTAAGTCGGGTAGACATTTTAATGACGGTGGGTGGTAAAATGGGACATTTTCATTTTGTAATCATAATATATTAAGTATTATACCTTGTCTAAACATTAAACATTTTCTGTATTAATTTGGCCCTGGTAAAATCAGAGAGGAGAAAGGACTTTCTATTTTGTACACCGGAAGAGAAAGGAAGAGTAAAGAAGAGAGCCACTCCTGTGGCTTGACTTTCTAAAGGTTTTCTTCTCTTAATGAAATCACAGTTGTGGCATCTTCCTCACCTTTTTCTTCTAAGAATCTAGAATCTAGAATATAGAATCTAGAATCCTCATTATCATTACATTTATCATCAGCATGCTGAATTCTGTGTGAAAAAATTAGATGAAAAAAAGTAAAGAAAACATTTTCAACCGTAGAAATTATTATTATTATCATTCTCATTCTCATCCTGTCATGATGATTTTATGAGAGGTGTAATGTTATTTCTGTGGTTCTGGGGATTTTTCATGCTGCATATTAAAAAAAATGATGAGAGAAAGCGTGTCAAATGAAGGAGAAAATTTTTGGCATGATATGTAAAATGTACAATTACACTCTCGCTCTTGCTACCACTTTCTCCATTTCTTTTTCTGTCTTGAGTCTGGCGTCTGAGGGGTTTTTGGATGTGGTGAAAGTGAAATACAATGACACTGATTACAAATTACAAAGTACTTGAGAGAATTAAAATGTGCTTCAAAGTGCTTGAGATTCTAGATTCTAGATTCTAGATTCTGAATGAGATTCGAGATGAAGATTCTCGAACCCTAGTCTCCAATCTCAAGCCTCAAGTCTCAAGGCTCAAGTCTCAAGAATAGAATGGTTATTAGATATCATGACTTACATGTACTTTTCTCCATAGTTCTCCTTCCGACCGCCAAAAAAAACCAAACAAAACCAGACAGAGAACCTTTCAGCCTTAGCCTTTGGAATGACATTGAGAATTTGATGAAATAATGAAAGATAAAATGACATCATCACATTAGCAAAGCTCCAAGATAAAACTCAAAGCTCCAAGCTTTCTCAATTCCTTTTTGATGTGTGTTTCTAGTTTCTAGTTTCTTTAGAGTTTAGAGCAGAATACGTATTGCATTAGTTAGACGCCGTGCATTATACATTGATCCATTCATCGCGTGAACACTGTAGAGCGAACACCGAACACACGTCACTTGTCAGTCCTCTCGTCCCACTTTACACATTTGATACATGTACAATGTACAATGTAGAATGTACAATGTACATTGATGTATTGTGATACGTTTTCTTTTCCTATGTAGTTTTTTCACTCACTTGTTCCTCTTGGTCTTGAGTGTTGAATGTTGAGTCTCTAGTCTTGATATTTGTACATGTGCGCACCAATCAAAAATTATTCACATGAAAGTCGTTGAAAGAGGCTTTTTTATTGATCAGTTTTCTCCGGCACTACTGTAGATATTCTGCATATACTTTGTGCAATGTCCTACTGTGTATTTTGTATAGATTGTAGATTGTAGGTGATTGACGTTTTTTTGAGCTGTTATAGGTCAAGAACAAGGCCGCGTTTTTATCAGGACTCAGAACAGAAATGTTTCCGACGAACAATACAATATATAAAACACTTTATATACACAGTATAAAAAATATATAAATTAAATGTACAAGGTTTCATATTATATCAAGTATTTTCAATGCCAAGGCTTTTCAATTCTAAATGCTCAACCGGAAAATACCAAGTATCAAATACCAACCCGTTATTTTTTTACCACTAACTTTTTCTCTCTTTTTTGCTCAAAAACTAGTTTTTTTACATTACATTAAATCAATTCAGAGACAATTAATTTTTTTTATTAGTTTAAAATAAATACATAGGTTTTGAATTTTGAACCAATCATTTATATTTTATATACATGACGAACAATTTACCATTTCAGTAGGAAAGTATGAGATGCATACTGCATACTCAATACTCTTTAATAAAACGCATTGTAGTTGAAAGAGCGTATGTACCATATTTTTGCTTCATGCTGTTTTACAAGTACAAATTATTGATTCGTATTCTAGTGTATAGTCAAAAATAAAGAAAATAGAGATTTTTGTAGTTGAGTGTTTGAGGTTTGGAGAGGGCTGGAGAAAAGGGAACCGAGTTTTGAGTTTAGTGGAAATTTATTACTGTTCTATTTTTTTCCAGCTCTCTCCTTCTCTCACTAAATATTACGCATTACGCACACCTTTGGAATTTTGAATTTGGAACACTAACACTAACACTAGTATCTAGTATCTAGTATATATAGTCTATAGTTTATAGTTTATAGTATAACAAAATTATATCTATGTTAATGTATGTATTGCTTTTTAGTGCCCACTGCCAAGCAAAGTTGCCAAAATAAAAATTAAGTCGTCGGGAATCTACTTTATAGAAAAGGAAAAGGTCGAGTTATCCAGACTCGACTGTCATTAATATTCCTACACTGCACTTACATAAAGTATTGAACGAAACCCCAAAAACGAAAAACTCAAAACGCATCTTCCCCTTCGTCTTCCCCACTGCTAACTTACATCATGATGGAAATTTACAAGAGGTAAGCAAAACAAAGGCGGAAAATATTATATTATTTTCCAAGTTTGACATTTGACATGTCCAAAATTTTGTGCACTTCATGTTTTTGTTATCCTCTGTCATCCTCGTCGTCTAATCTATCTTGTGTCTTGTATCTTGTATCGTGTATCTTCTGTCTTGTAACGTAGGTAATAATAATAATAAATCAACTGCTGTCTTGTGTCCAACTTTCTACTACAAGTTATAAGAATTATAATAATAATAATAATTATTATTATTATTTCCCAGCTTTTTACAATCCCTTTACTTGACGTTTGTTTTTCACGATTGAAAATTGGAAAAAAAACCAGTGTGGAAAAAACTGGAGCGCATGATAATTTTCCTCATTTAGGTTTTCCCCTTCTCTCGTATTTTGAATAAACAAAAAGATCAAACAAATGCATAAATGATTCTTTATTTGTTTTTATTTTTTATCCATGTATCTACCTCAAGCGCTTGTGCATTGTCTATTATCTACTTTTTTTCCTATTCATTTTGGCGCTTATGCGTGCTTCTTATTCCTAGTCCAATTCATGGGATGGTTTTTCCCTTGACATTTAGGTATTCTGAATTCTGATCCAGTTGCCTTTTTGCTATTTCCCTATTAATGATTAACACACTGCAAAATATATGTGTACCGTATGCAGGAAATTCACCTTCACATACAAACTTCGTGACTGTAGTCAGAATAGTAAAAGTCCTAATCGTAAACGTAATGGTAATCGTAATCCAGAGCAGTAAAATATTCCTGATTGGACCAACCCTAATTTTCCTTGAGCCATGATAAAAATCATAAAAGAACCCGCTTTTTTATGCATCCACAATATACAATATACGATACACAATACAATACAACTACAGTACAATAAAACTAGTGTATATGAATCTACACTTGAAAATTAGTTCAACGTTCAACGTCAAACGGAAAACTATAAAGTTCAAACTGTAAAAAGTAAATTCACAAATTGTGAAGTCACACATTGACTACAGAATAGAAAACAGAAAAACGTAAAGTTTGTTGTTTGTTGTGAATAATTGTAAAGTTCCAGAGAAAATGAATACAGATGGCAAGTTGCAAGTGACAGTGTAAATTTTTGACGACTTGGTTAAACTACTTTCAGTTTCATTACACATTATACACTTGATATGCAAAATATGCAAAACCCGTGGCGTAATATTACTGCAGATTGTAGAATGTAGAATGTAGAAAATAGAGCAAAAGCAAGTGTAGTGCAAAATTTGTAATTAAAAAGTAGAGCACCGACTAGATAATCGAACACTGTAATAAGTAATAAGTAAAATAGTAATAATAGTGTTGGTCATAATAATAATAATAAGAAACACTGGACTTGAATTAATCTGTTGCTTTTCAATTTCACCCGATTTGCAAATTTTGCTTTTCCTGTGACACATTTGGATTTTGGATTTTGGATTTGTGTTCATCCTTTCACTAGTCGATACATAAAATATAAAACATGGAGCAATTTTGGAATTTAGCGTTAAGCTGAAAAGGTAGAGCTCAACGCTGAACACTCAACACTCAAATGTGGACACTCGAAACAGGAAAGTTGACAGCCTGTGCTCTTTCAGAACTCAGACCCAGAACTTCCCACAGTGAATAAACAATAAAAGTATCAAGGACAAGGACAAAAACAACAAAAGTTTGGTCTGCTTGTTTTCTCTTTGCCTCTGTATGTAATATGCACTATGTACTGGATACTGGATAAATTGCTGTGTATGTCAATGTTATCATCTCAATCCTCAATTCTCAATTCGCTCCACTGTCAACCAGAAACTGGGAGCTGGAACTGAGTTGTTGGACCCTGAATCGTTGACCGTGGAAACTTAATTTTCAGCCGAGTCTCAAACCCGAATTTTGTCCTGTTGAATTGTCTGGAATTGGATTGTATTGGATGGTGTAACAGCTGTCGCTCACATGCTAGCTCAACACCAATACCAACACCAACATCAACATCAACTCCTCCAACTTTAATTTGATACTCGATACTCGGTACTGGAGTCGATACACATTTATGTAGAATGCAGCCACGTTGACAAATATTGTATCACTCACATGGAACACGGAACATTGAACATTGAACGCAGATGGAAGAAGGAAGAATGTTCTTCCTTCAAGAGCAGAGAGCAGAGACGAAATAAACAATGAACTCGAACCACATTCCAGTACAACGTACAAGTCACACTCTCGTCGATCCGATCACCCATCACAAATCACCGGTCACACATGTAGGCAAAAAGGAAAGCAACATGCCAGAACACATCCAGTCATCAAGTCAAGTCAAGTCATGCTGTCGTCTCTCAAATTTTATTGTTGGTTCTTCATGTTCATTGTTTTATCCTTTTCATTCCAGTCTCACTCTCATTCTCCTTCGCCTTCTTATGAAGTCACAACAGTTGTTTCCACTTTTCAGTCTCCAGTCTCCGATCCCTTCTTTTTTACTTTACATTTCATCACTCCAGCATCAGCAAGCCTTTCCGTGGAGTTGTAAAATTTACACATGATGAGTTTCTTAGTATGCAGAATCAAAATCTATGGGTTTTTTACTCTAGTATGAATTCAAACGCAAATTCAAAGGCATCTTGAAAATTACTGACTTGCAAAAATTGTTTTAAAAATTGTACCAGTAAACTATCAGTAGGCATTTTCATCAATCCGATTCCGAATTTCTGGCTTTGATTTTCCTCGTCATTTGACGGGAGCTTGTACTTGTTATTCATGACCATACATTTTGCAAGATAAATCCCATGCATAATAAATAACAAAGGATAAATGACTAATGACTAATGACTAATGAGAGTAGACAAGTGCTGGACTGATATTTATAATTTAGGAATAAGGTCATCGAGTATCGAGTATCGGGTTGACTGGACTTTTGTCTTTACTACTATTGCTCCTAGATACCGAGAACCGAGACACACTCAGTACTGCAACCACTTTCTACTTTCTACTTTCTATTTTGCAGCATACTTGAAATGTACAGTGTACTGTCAACTGCCAACTGTCAGCTGTCAAAAGCACCGAGTACCGAGTACCGATTATCGAGTTGGGAGAATCCAAAGGGATGCGAATAATTCCACTTGCACAATTGCCAATAATGACACCTACTTATTTATGCAGATTGACCATTTCCATTTCCCTTTCCTCATCCTTGTGACTTGTGACATGCTGCTATTATTATTATGATTTTATCACCAAAGCAAAGTTCATTACACCTTTGCCAACTTTCATCTTTTTGGCTCTCTGTCTCTCTGTCTGTTTACTTTTTAAGTGTATTTTACTTAGCCATTTCCATGCTCACGTTTTCATGGAATTTATTGATATTTACGGTTCACGAATAAATACTAAATAATACTAAACACAAAACAACTAGTCTCTAGACTCTAGTCTACCGTTTTTTTTATTGTTCAATATTCAAATTACATGTGTATCAAAAATATTCTGCTTGTTTTCAAGGACTTTGTTCCCTACAATTTTAAATATGGGTTTTACATGCAAATATTTCAAGGTAAAGAGTAAAGGGTGTGGCTTGACTTGAAACTTGAAGCTTGAAACAGTGAAGATTGAACACTGGTGAAAGTTGTGGAGTCCGAGGGATCATTATCATGAAATTGGGAATTGGGAATTGGAAAGAATTGGGAAAGGTCATTTGTCATTTCATTGGATATCTCAAAGTGTTTATCAGCAATATTCAGGCCAAATAGAGTGTTTGTTGTTTGTCGGAAATCCAAATCCACATCCAAAATTCCATTCATTCACTTCAAAAAGACGGATTTCATTTAGCTAAAAAGCTTTTTTCTTTTTACATGTACCTTGTACATTGTACAGTCTGCTGTTTGTTTTTTGTTTTTTGTTGCTTTTTGTTTGTAGCATTTTGTATTTACCGAGAAAATCCATGTCTGAATCCAAATCCATGGGTTTTCCTATTTTAGCAGGAGGCTTCAAAAACCAAAAAATAAGCAACAAACAACAAATGACCGAGCCCATTGCACCTTTGCAGTTGAGAATAATACGGAACGGAGAGTAAAATAAATATAAATTGAATAGTAGTAAAAAGAGTTGGGTGTACAACTCGATGCTCGATGCTCGATGCTCGATACTCTCTTGTTCACTCTTCACACTTGACACTTCTTCACATGAATGTAACATGTGAAATGGTTGAACGGTTAAAAGAACTCAATGCTCAATGCTCAATGGTTGCTACTTAATGCTTGATGCTTGATGCTGATGTTCGATATTCGATAGGGAATGAAAGGAAAATGGAGGAGAAAATAAAAGCCTAGTTTTGACAACGAACAATGAACAACGGGCATTTGGGTTTTGGAGTTTGGGATTTTCTTTCCTTTCCTTTCACTTTACTTTCTTGAGCTTACTTCTCGTGTTTCCTCCGTGTTATTCCATTTGTCATATTATCCTTACATGAGTGGCCTTCATTCTCATTGATTGATGGACGGTGGTACGAGAGTGGAATTACTGGAATTAGTGGACTGTCCGACTGTTGGACTATTGGATGTTGGTTACCTAACACAATCCTCAATCTATGAGAACGATCCAACTTTCTTTTTATGAGGGAAAACTTTTCTCCCTACTCGAAACTATGTAGAGCCTCGAGTCTCGAGTCTCGAACTCTGTACGATAAAGAAAAAATTGTCCATTGTCCACACTCCACACATGAACATTGAACATTGACAAGTGACAGATAGAAAAGTGACCTTCACACACACGGGACATGAAATGAAAATGATTGAGGAAGGACATTCTTTTGTATTTTTCATTTATCTTTATTACTTCATTCCTCCTGTCTCCTGTCCAATCCAATCCAGTCCAATCTTATTAGGAGACAATAAAAATGAACAATAAACAACAAGGAGCAATCAAAACAGGTAGCCAATGAGACACTGACAATGAGAAAGAACGGATTATGGATTGTGGATTATTATTATGGATTATTATTATCCTTTTCAGCGGAATGACCAGGGAATAAAACTCCTCATTTTGAGCATCACCATTCAACATTGAACATTGGACATTGGACGTTGAACATGCTTCAAGTAAATGGATTATTTTTCATTATTGTTATTATGGGTTATTCAGAAGACATTTTCATATGTGTTCAGTGTTGGATGTTGAGTGTACTCTTTTTAATAACAAGAAACAACAAAGATGATGATAATAGTAATGATAATAGTAATGCTAATGCTAATGCTAATGATAGTAACTCAATATCCTTGAACATTACGAAACAGATAAAATCGGTGAAACAATCGATTGACCTTAACCTTTCTCCCGCTCCCAATTCAAATTCCGCTTTAAATTTGTATCGGGCAGCAGCACATAGCACGTCGAAACTGAATTCATTAGTTGAATTGGATTGGACTGGATTGAACATGATATGGAATATGGAACAGGAATGAATTAAATCGTCTCGATCAAGCCTCTGTGAATTTTCTAGTTTCTACCATAACAAATTATGCGTCTTCTCACTGTGCTGCAAATAGTGGCCAATGGTCATCGTTGTACAAAATGGAAGCCAAAAATAATAAAAAACACCAGACGGGATTAAAACAACTACGTGAAATACGTTGTAAAATTATCATTATATGAATGATAATTGAGCTCATTTAAAACAACTACCGTGTTTTTTCTGTCTTGTCCACCTGTGTTTTAAATAGTGGCGAATTGAAGAGCGAGATATTTTCATGTTTTATGAATTTTGAGGAAATGGAGCACATCCATGTACAATATACATTGTACATTTCATTTCCAGTGCACAACAATGGAAAATGGAAAATGGAGAAAATGTGCCAATGTTAACGGCATTGTGTCCGTTTCAATGCCGAATTCAAACCAAATTCAATGTCAATATCTGAATCAATATCAATATCAAAAACCAAGAGGCATTTTCCATTGTCCATAGTCCATAGTCAATGCTAAAAGAATTTAGTAGGAAAATACACGCGTTGGAAATTGGAATATGACTTACACTCAAACTGTAGACTGTGGACTGTGGACTGTGGACTGTATAGTTGTGTAGTGTGTGTACTCGGTTTGACAGCAGACATTTCCCCATTCCCCATTCGCCATTTGCCATTCAAAATGCAGGAAGTGCGAATAAAAGGACTAGTGACAACGGACTTGTGATATTGATGAGGCGTAAAATGTAATAAAATAAATAATGTTGCCTTGCCTTGGTTTGGTTTGGTTTTGTTTGGCTGTGGAAATTCATCATGAGAGGATAATAAATAGAAATGGGTTGAATTTGATTTTGACTTTGACTATGAATCGGATTTTGTTGGATGTTGGATTGAAAGTGGAAAGTCTTTCATTTTTCTTGGTTGACGGGAGGCGTGGTTCCAGTTTCCTTTTTCCAGTTTCCAGTTGAGGTTGACGTGGTGGTGCAGAAACAAATTAATCGTTATTATATTCACTAATCACCTGATTGCCACATCTAAAGCAAATGCTAAAACCATTGAGATGGAGGGAGAGAGAGAGAGTCAAAGTCAATGTCAACGGAACACAACAAAACAACACCAGCTCTTGGGTTTATTTATACAAGAGACATTTGTGAATATTCAGAATTCGGAAATCAGAGTGCAGAGTGCACAACTATACTACACACAACACACAGTCTACAGTCTATAGTATATAGCCTACAGTCCGTAAATTTTTATGGCTAACCGTTAACCGTCATGTATATTGGATATTGGATATTTATGTACAAAACGGATCGAGTATAATATTTTTTACAGTGTTTTTCATTGTACAGATTTCCGGTTTGGTCTCTACTTTCTACTCTCTACTTTATACTTTATACGGACAAGAGCTAATAAAAATCTAGAATCTAGTCCACCGTCAACATTTACGATTTACATCCATAATCCATCATGTGAAACACACAAAATACAACACACAAAACACGCGAGGAAACTATCGGAATCTGAATAACATAAATAAAAACTCTGGATTCGCGATTCGGGATGACGGAAAATCGAGGTATTTCTACTTTCTCCCGTGAAAATGGATTACGTATTTTGGATTTCGGATTTAGGATTACCATTAGGCGCTGTCAGTAGTCAGTAGTGAATAGTCAATGCCAAATCCAATGTCAATGTCATGTGATTCAGAGTGCTTCAAGGACTCTGAATTCCCTCATTTTATCGAGTAAAAAGAAAAAATGTGGAGAAAATGCAGAAAAAATGTAATCCTTTTTCTTGTAATAATAATCAGTAATCAGTAACATCAAAAGTATAGCCTTCGATCACTATTATTACCACTTACCTTTCCCTTCTTATGTCTCGTGTGTGAAGAATGTGACAAAGTTTTCAAGTTTTCAAATTGACATGGGAAAATAAACGGAAAATGTGTGATTTGTAATGAGTTTGCATAAAGTATAAAGTCTATCTACATATAATCCATAATATCTTTATTATAGACTGAATTCTACAAGCGTCTCGTCAATTCTCGTTAGCTCTCGTTCTCAAAACTCGAAACTCTCCATAAAGTTGTTCACTAGTAACGAGTAGAATAACTAACGAGAGAGCCTGAGAGAATAAAACGGCAGGTGATTTTCCTACGGAATGGACGGCTTTATGTACACTTTATTTTCTTTTGCTTTTTTTCTAATGACAAAATGAAGGCTTGTAAAATCCGGAAAATGGGTAATTTTCATGGTCATGGTCTATCCAATTCAATTCAGTCCAATTCCATCCAATCCGATCCAAGCGGGTTGTATTTCATGGTATTTCATAGACTTTTGAAGGTCTCCTCTTCCAATTTTAAATCCAAATCCAAATACAAATACAAATTTGTACTCGTTCCGCAATCTCGCTTCCGCCTTTTCGCTCGCAAGCTTTTCAATTTTCAGTGCATGTCTCCAGTATCCAGACATTGAAAAGGGGAAACAAAGGCTGCTGTTGTATTTCCTATTTCGTATTTTGTATTGTATAATTTACAAGCCGGCAGCTTGAAAGCTCCATTTATTCAGGCATATGCATCGATGCATCAATCATCAACTGACTTTTGGCGTTTGGCTCCTGATTTTGAGATTTGGACTCCGCTCATCCTCAGTTCCGCCTCTTATCTTTTCTCTCTTTTCTCTTCTATCTGAGGATGAAAATGAGACTGAACAAGAGAGCCTTTCATCATTTATCAAGAAATATTATCAAGAGTTCATCATCCATCATTCGTCATACCTTAGAAACTTGGATATCGGATGTTGGATGTTGGATGTTGTGTACAAATCTAAATGGCAAATCGAGAATCGAGAATTAAGAATCAAGTATTTATTATTTATACAAACTGCAAAGAAAAATACCAAACCAGACCCGAGGAAAGATAATAAACTGACTGCTCATTACAGCAAAGAGAATTCTTCTATGTGGAAGCATAGAATATAATATATTATAGTTATTCGCTGTACATTGTACATATCCAGAATCATCCAGGATTCAGCTGTTTACATACAGAATGTATAGGTTTTAATACACACTCTTCTGCTTTCTCCTTCGCTCTCTCACTTTCTCCGTCTGTCTGTCTGTTTGTCTGTTTGACTGCCTCGGCAACAAAACACAATCGACAATCGACTATCCCAAGAAGCTCGATGCTCCACTGTCCGTTGTCACCGTAGCCTGACTAAAACTTTCCCTTCCTTTCACTGCTACAATTCCACTGAATCATTTATGCTACACGCAACGACTGCGATCCAATATGCAATATGCAGGGATCTGGATGTATCATGAATCATGTGTACCTACTCGGAAATTGGATAATAGATAATAGAATAATAGATACTGTGCTATTCTACTGGACTACTGGAGAACGGAGGAAATTGAAAGCTCGTCTTTTAATTACTATTAGTTTTGTTTCAGATTTCAGGGACAAAACGGGATACCTTACGCCACTTAGCACTAATGTCCATTAATTCAAAATTCAATCAAATCTGCACAACAACTAATTGCCTTTTCCATTCTTCATTCTCCATTCTCCGTTCTCCATTGTGCAGAGAATGAAAAGTAAAGAAAACTGCACTGACATCGGATCTACAAAACACAAGACAGTGCGCTAATCTATACATATTTAATATTTAGGCGTAGCGTACAGCATACAAACACAACAGCTGTTTTCAAGTGTTAAACAAGCCTTTCGTTCCATTTCAACACATCAAAACATGAGGCTACAAATATTATCCATGTTAATGATAATTGTCTCTGCTCTACTATCTACTACTTGTAGATATTTTACAACCACAAAATAATCTATTGAGGATTGAGTAGTCAAAAATTAATTTTGCGGGTTCTTAGATTCTTAAAATAAACAATAAATAAATAATGGGTGCAGGGGGTCATAATTCACAGTGGACAATGGTATTATTTAATATCATGGTTCCGAATTGGATAGAATATCCAATACAGTCAGAATAAATAATAAATTAGGTACTTTTGTATTGTATTGTATTGTATTGTGTAGGACTGGTTGTTGGCCATTTCAAATTTTCAAATTTTCAAATTTCGAGCCAAAAGCCTTGGAAAGTCCTTGAACCGAGATTAAAAGCTCTTATTTTCAGCCAAATGATTACCTCTGTAATTTTTATTGTATAAGGTAGAAAAAAAGGGGAAAGCAAGGTTGTACATTCTACATTGTACATTGTGCATGGAACTTGGAAAACAAGTGGTAAATGAAACAGCTGGGATAAAACCTCCTAACCCCTAATGTACACAATATTATACAATAGAAAGGGAGAAAGTGAACGAGAGACCAGAAAGAAAGAGAGAGAGAGAGAGAGAGAGAGAGGGAGAGAGTAATCCATCCTCAGATTTTTATTCTCCTAAATTTGCCTGCACAGCAGCCGGATTTGAGCTTCAAGATTCCAGATTCCAGATTTCAGATTCAAGGAAGATTTATGACAACACGGAGATTTACATGCACACTGTACATTTTCCATTGTACACTTTGGACCGAGCTGCACATGGTGGAGAATGGAAAACCATATTGTAAAAAACAGCTCATGAAATCCCCTTTTTTTCCTCCCATCTCTCAACTCTCAACTCTAAACATACAATAAATGTACAAAGAATAGAAGCAGAGAGAGAGAGAAGGCGAAAAAGTTGTTAACCATGACCCATGACGTTTTTGACTTTTTTTCCTCTTCTCTGGTGATTTTGAACTTGGGCTGCAACCATAACATAAGAGCAGTTGGCTAATGTAGTATGACTTGAGACTTGAGAATCGAGGCTCGAGATTTGAGATTCCAGATTCGAGATTCGAGGCTTGACTTGACTTGACTTGAGGTTGAGGATTTTGACAGGCATTGGCATTGTTCTTTTTCCCATCTGCTCTGTTTGACTTGACTTGACTTGACTTGGCTCGGCTCGATGTAGTTGAGAATTTTGCATCAGAACACAGAACCAATGTGAGTGTCATAAAATGAGTTACAAAATTGCAATACAATAACACGCAAAAAAATATCTGGAACGGAGAATGTATCTAGAATCTAGAAGTTAGAACGTGGAGCAAAATGAAAATACTGCAAACAATCTAGAATCTAGAATCTACAGTGTACAGAGTACAGAGTAAAAGACTGTTTAATTCCGCCATGATTTATTGTCTCGTTCCTGTTTCCTTTTGTGAGTTGTGTTTTGTGCCTTTTTCACGGATCCCGGTCCAAAATCCAAAACCCAACCATCCAAAATCCCCATGGAAAATTCTTAATGCACTTGTTTTTTATGGAATGGATTGGATTGGATTTGAATGAAATGGATTCAGAATTCCGCAGACTTGTATCTTGTATCATGCATCATGCCATTTTTGCATTAGGAAGAAAGATGAACATTCTTCTTTTGTCTTCTTTTCCCTCTCTTTGCTTCCCATTTTTTAGCTTCCTTGAACTGGAATAATGGAGATTGGAATTTGAAGAATTGTAGGTTGTAGGTGGATTTTTCTTGGATTTCTTTGTGTCAGTCTGATGTCTGTTTTATTTCCATATTTGCTCATGTTGCAAAAACATTCATATTCTGAATTCTAGATTCTAGATTTACAACATTTACATTAGCATTGGTATTTGAATTTGCATGTTTGCATTTATTTCCATGGCACAGGATTTTTCATCCTCTCTCAATGCTCAATGCTCAATGCTCAGTGTAGAATGGAAAATTGAACAAAGTATTTATTTTTCTGCCTCAGAACAAGAATTCCATTTTGTAGAGTAAATGTGTGAGGAGGGAAAGGGAAAAGCTATTAAATAAATTACATTCCTGTGGTTTGGGGCTGTGGGTTTATCATCTATGTACATTCTACATTCTAGATTGTACATTGTACACATGTATTTGAATGTAAATTCATTCCACTCCTTTTCATTTTCCCTCATCCTTCATTTGATCCGCAATCCGCATGTTGTCAAAGCAAACTTTTGTTCTGTTGTCTCTTGTTCCTCCTCCTACTCAACTCCTCAATCTCAATCTCACTGTTTCAACTTTCAATTCTGTTCTCTGTTCAGTTCGGGATTTGGATTTTAATTTTAAAACCAATGACACTTCATCTTTTATCTTACTTTATTCAGTCTACATTGTACAATGTACAATGCACGACAACTGGAAACTGTGGAAACTGTGGAAAGTGGGAACCGGAAGAGAAGAGTGAAATTGTGGGCATTTCTCTGCTTTCATATGTACGATATCAAGGGGATGTAAAAGAAATTGTGCTTGAATGCTCCGTGCTCCTAGATTCTAGATTCTAGATTCTAGATTCTAGATTCTAGATTCCTAGTTGGATGGGTAATTGGAAGGAATGGCTAAAGGGAAAGGGAAAAGGGAGAGCCAAGGGCTAGATGAGGCAATAAAACTGACTCGATAGAGACTAGAGACTAGAGAAATTCACCATTCACCATTCAAAGTGTGACTGTCGGTTGGCAAATGCGGTGCGGTGCGTACATTCAACCCAGAATTTTGTTTACACTACTGTCAAGTTTTATCCATCCGTTGAGCATTGAGCATTGAGCGTTGAGCATTGAGCATGCAGCTTGTGGGTTGTGGGTAGTGTGCAGTGTGCAGTGTGGATAGTAGATAAATACGCTGAATGTAAATAGTGAATAGGAATAGGAATGTAAATGCAAATAGACAAAGACGTCCCACTCATTTCACTCCAATATTCACCAGCATCATATTAATCAGTATTTCAACTACAAACTACAAACTCTCCATCCACATGTAGACATTCCAGAATTTATTATGTACGAGCACAAAACACAGAACACAAAACACAGCGCTGTGGTATAATGACAAACAATGACTTGGTCTGCAAATACACATGTGAAGCGTTGGAAGCCCCGAGTCCTGAATCCAGAGGAAAATTTATGAGGAGAGACAACCGACAACCGACAAACCAGAGTTTAAACTGAGCAATGTTTTGGTTTGATTTGGTTTGGTTTTGGGTGAGAATATTCAATATTCCGTCTAGTTGTTTACTTTTTCCTCTGGCAAAAATCTCTAGGGTTCTAGGGTATTTTAACTCAACATGGCTTGTTTTGGTTTGGCTGGAACAAAGTTTAATTTAGTCAAAGAATTGGAAGCTTTGGAAAGGTAAAAAATAAGCCTCTGATCATTTTGATACTCGAGACTCGAGACTCGAGACTCAAAACTACTGAGTGATGAGTTTCCCAATAGCCAATTTTGAAATTTTTTTACCAGTACATTTACATCCATTTAGATTTTAGGTAGCCGGTGGACAGGTAAATATGCACAGTACAGTAGCTGGAGATTACGACCCCGATTAAGATTAAGATTGGATTAGATTGGTTTAGAATTGGAATTGGGATTGGAGTTTAGTGGACATGCGGAAATTTTACCTTGGGCCTTGATACTTGAGACTTGACGCATCGTCCCAAATTCTAATTCGAATTCGACCTGTTTTTTGTCAGTTGTTTGGTTGTTGTATGGTTTACTTTGTACTCACAGTCAGTACTAGATACTAGAGTTGCATCAATCCAATTCAATCCAAGCCAAGCCAAGCCAAGCCGAGTCCTGTTAGCATGTTGTCTACATTCTACATTCTACACTCGATATGTATGAAGAAAAGGAGAAAAGAAGTAGATCCACCGTACACACACAGTCCATCGACTTGGACATATGAGTAAAAGTTGTGGAGTAGTGAAGAAATGTTGCACAAACAAAACGGTCAATGCTCAATGCTCAATGCTCAATGCTCAATACCCATACAGGAAATTTAGTGGAAACTACGGAAATGAATACCTACAAAAACACACAATTAGATGAAATCAAGTAAACTGACGTGCTCAGTGCAATAACTGATGAAGGCTGAATACTGGAATACTGGAATTTTACTAAGGGGAAATCTGGTGCATTAGTTCGAAAGGGGGCCGAAGAGTCCAAGCTCAATGCTTAATACCCAATGCCCACTCACTACTCACTACACCGTAATATTGTAGTTAATTGTGACCGAAGACAAACAAAATGTTGTAAAAAGTACTCAAGAACATGTAAACTCTGTGCAAGAGACAAACATGAAATTGTTTGTTTTCGCCTTGTTATTGTTCCTTGTTTATTCAAAACTCAAATCCACAGTTAACAGTTAACTAAACTGTTGCAAGTCTCTGCTACGACAACTTGCAAATATTTGACCCGTATCTTGTGACTCGTTTTTTGAGTCTTGTGTTTACACCACCCACGCTGTCCTTGTCTTGACACAATTTCCCATGTTTATTCCAAAAAACCAAATTAAATGTCTGAATTTTATCAGGATTCCTCATGCGTCATTCGTCATTCGTAATTTGTCATTTGTCAATTTTCAATCGTCGATGGAGAAATGATTAAAGTTTCAAATTTCAAACCTTTCAACATTTATTTAACATTTTGAGGTTGTTTTTTTCTCCTGCGTCATCATTCATCATTTATCATGTTTTGGAGGAATTTGACTGGAGTAACAAGAGAATAAAAATCAATTTAATTTAATAATGTATTCCTTTTCCTCTTTGTTACGGCTCCTGATTCCTGATGGTTTAGAACTTACTAGAGTTATTTTTGTTATTTGATGCTGCAGACGGAGTTGATTTGAGTTACCAATTACACATTTTAATCCACATCCAAATCGTAAGACGCGAGTTGAAATCCTCTCACATTTCACATTTCACCGTTTTGTAAAGTAGACAATAAACCACCGTCAATTTAATATGGAGATTGACGACTACGACTACGGTGATGATGACTGAATGAATAAGGAATTAATATCACTTTCATCCTCAACTCTCAGTTTTCAACGTATCACAAATCTCCAATCTCCAATCTCCAATCTCCAATCTCCATCCATTCAAATTAAAGAGGAAAGAAATAAAAATGAGCGTACAAAATAGCAAATAGTACAAAAAATCTCATCTTCATCTCTTTTCTCCTTGAAAATGTTGAGAGTTGAGAGTGGGGATGCAAATTGGAGGGAAATACAATAACCATGTGAACACTGGAGAGTGTACAGTGTACACAGTACACGAAAGTGCATAAATGTTCCTGCTTCAAGTCCTTTCAAGTCAGAAAAGTTAATGGGCGGAACTAATTCAAAACTGGAGAGTTTTGTGTTTTGTCTACAGAGGAGAAAGGAGAAAGCGGGAGATGAGTCGCAAACTTGATTGTCAAATCTTCCGTGCATCACATCATCTCTTTCTTTCTCTCTCTCTTTTTCTGGTGCTCATGTGCAGTCAATTTCAAGCTCAACCTTTGTCAAATTAATTTTTAAACATTGTCAATTGTCAGTGCCAGTGTTAAGAAAACCAGAGCGACAGAGAAACAGAGAACCAGAGACAGAGACCGAGAGTAAAAGTGAGTGCAGGTGGAGAGGAGAAAAGAAAGCAAATCCTGTGTTTTGTCTTTAATTTTTAAATGTACAGTACAAAGTTGTACAAATTACAAGATCCAGAATTCAGAATCCAGAATGAATAAAGAAAGTACATGGAAGACGCGCATTGTTATTATTCAAAATTGTTTCAAATTGTTCATAGTTGAACTGTGCATTGTGCATTGTGCACTGTGCATATTATCGACTAACGACTATCGACAAGGTTGTATTTTATTACCATCAGTCATCAGCCACAGACACTGGTACTGGCACTGACGGTGCAGCAACAACTGTAAATTTTGCATGTGTTGAACACTTAACATTGCACATGAACTTGTGAAATTTTCCAGCTTTTACTACTGTACCCATGTCTAATGTCTAGCTTCAACCCATATGAAAACGGATGGAGCTGTGAGCTGGAGTAATAATAATTGTTATAATTACAGACTGTGCTCTGTATTCTGCATTGGGGATTGGGAATTGGGAATTGAGTATTGAGTAATAATATTCATACGTCATGACATGTACAATGTCAATATCAATATCAATATAGGAGAAACCAGAAATCATTATTCTGCTCAACAGCTGAAAGCTTATACACAAGTGATAGGACGAATACAAACTACAAACTACAAACTACACATAGAAATGCAAGAGAGAGGAGACGAGACAATGCACTCCTTGTTTTATTCACAACTCTCAAAGTTTGACAGGCTTTTCTTCACTTGAACCATTCCAATTGTATAACCAACTGCACAATGTAGAAATCTAGAAATGTGCAAGTTTACATGTTAGAAGTTTGGGCCCGGTTTCCACCATCCACCATCCACCATTCTTCATCCAACTTTATGTCCTATATTCTATTTGAACTATTCTATTTCTATGCGAATTTCTATGCGGAGAAGATGACAGAAACTGAAGCTGCTGCTGGAAATGCTTTTAGATTTTAGATTCAAGATTCAACTTGGTTTGAAAATTGAAAGCACAACACAGTAGATGCTACACTGATTTGTTATCTCTGACTATTGTATTATTTATTTTGCACATCTTGTACAGCTTTTTCTCTAAGTGTGTTTCTATGTAGAAATGTAGAAATGTGGAAATTTGGAGTTGCTATTATTTCTATTTCTATGCTTTGTCATTGTATGACAGTGTGTGCTTTGTGCTTTGTGTTTTTGGTTCTAGTTAATTGAAATTCAAAGTAATTCATGAATCATGATACACGTCATGACTTGTGTATCTGTATCGATATCTCTGTCTATTGTCTATATATTTAATTCATTTTCTTTTCTCTCTCTCTCTCTCTCTATAGATCGATTGGGTGTCAAGTGAATTTGTGTAATTGTCACTGTCTGCTGGGTCAGTCTGTGGCGAGCCTTCCTCCACGAAGTCCGAGAGCCTCCACGCGCTCCCGACATCATTTTAGTTTCAACAAGGCACTGAGCATGGACAATAGTCATAGTCATAATCATCACAGTGAACTACTTGGTATCGGCATCGGTTTTTCTACATCATCCTCAAGACATTCGAGTGGTGGTGTTAGCAGTGTTAGTGGTCAGGAAATCCAGAGTCAGAGTGGGAGTCAGAGTGCAAGTTGGGACCACAGTGTTGGGAATCATACAAATACGAATACGAGTACAAATCCGAATCTGCCTGCAAGTCACCGAGATCACACCTCCTCGCATGTGAATACCTCCTCCTCCTCTCGCACCGCTCGAAGTTCACTGAGTGAGATGGAAAGCTTTTCGGAGGCTGATGAGAATAATAAACTGCTGGAGGAATACTTGGCGGCGGAAGAGGTCGCAAATACCAATATGAGTGCCAGTGGGAGTGTGAGTGTGAGTGCCAGTGGTAGTAATTCAGAGCAGCAGGAAGAGACAGAGACTGAGGAGTCTGCTCGGAGCCTTCTTCTTCCCTCATCAAGTGTGGATCAAGATCAAGACAAATCATCCGCAGGACAGTGTCTTGTTTCGAGTGGACGTGGTGGTCGTGTGAGGTACAGTAGTAATAGTGGTAATAGTGACGGTGGGAGCGGAAGTGGTTCAAACGCTAATTTGAGTAGTGAGAACATGAGTAATAATAATCAAGATCAAATGTCAATGTCTCCACCGGCCTCCTCCATCTCCACAACCTCCACAATCACCCAAAACCAATCTCCTTCACCGCATGAGGCCATTCAAAAACAGAGTTCGTTGGGTCATCATCAAAATGCCACGGACATTCTCAATAAACGGGATAGTCATTCATATCACTTTAAACGCAAGTATAACTTTAGATCCGACTCTGTCTTCTCCGACGTCATGCCTATGCCCAACTCATCCTCACAGGAATCCAATACTCCCAAATCTCCTGGTCCGGGTAAGAAACTTTTCAACATTTATTTCTCTCTTTCTTTTTACTTTGCCTCATTTTATCAATCAATAATCAGTGACAAAATGGATAATTATCATGAAAGGAAAAAGATAAAACTTTAGAATGTACAACATTACAACTGACCACTGAACATCTTCTTCGTCTACAGAATAATAAGTACAAAATACCATTAAAATATACTGTAAATTCCTGTCGTTGGTGCTGTTTCTTTCGTCCTACCTGATTTTGGACAATGCCAATGTCTCAGTTTTGAGCAGATTTGAACTTTGAACTTGCAAAGATCTTCTGTCTCTTGTCTTTTGTTTTCTGTTCCTATGGCATTTGACATTTGAGATTTGACATTTCCATTTGCCATTACATTTGATTGTCGTTGTGTGTTGTGTGTGGCTGGCGGGATTCTTTTACTCTATCTATTTTTTCTTATTCTTTTCTATTCAATTCACTTCAATTCATGGTCATAGTTATGATTATGATTATGATGATGATGTTGATCTTGGTCCTGACTTGATGATTTCCTCCTGGACCATTTTAAATTCAAAACCTGTATTTTTATGAAGTACAGAGCACAGAGTAGAGGAGAATGAAAATAGTACCAGTAACTTTATTCCAGCCTGTACACTGTACATTGTTCAATGTACAATGTAATCTCATTCTCCTTTTTCCTTCATCCCATAAAATTTTATCTTTATTTACCAAATAAAATGACAAAATTCCCCTCTAACGGATGAAATCAAATAGAATGAAATGAAAAGGAAAAGAAAGAAAGAGCAAACAAAGCAAAGGAATCAAAAGGTTCATAAAAAGATGTACATACATGGATGTACATTACGCATAGAAAAGGAAAAAATTGGAACAAGATAGATTTCACTAAAATCTACAGAATAGGTACAAAGTTCTGCATCTGCCGGCATCTGCCTTTTTTATGGAGAATGAAGATTGGAGATTCAACTGACTTGAGACTTGAGACTTGAGTTTTGAGTTTTGAGTCTTGGGGATATTAAACGTACTGAACGTATGATAAATGACAAATGATACAATATTCAACATTCAAAATTTAACGTCCACGTGAATTTTGCTTACTTGATCTTTTTCATCCAGTCTGTAGATTTCTGTAGAATACTGTAGATTGTAGATTGTCTACAAATATAAATGATTCGTCTCCATTTGCTCACAAAGTCTCAAGTCTCAAGTCTCAAGTCGGAGTCAAGTAAGCTGGAAAAGTTGATCTACATACTAATTTTGCAACATTCTTGATTCTTGCAATCATGCTCAATGCTCATTCATCCATCAGCGGCTCAAAATTTGCAACATTTCTCTAACTTTTTTCATAAATACGTGAGTGAGTTGAGCGAGCGTCAGTGTCAGAAATTTTGTAAAAAGATGATTCAGACATTTAAACGTTTACATTAAAAAAAACATGAAAATATTTTGCTAATCCAAAATCTGGGAAAAGTCTTGTAAAAATTCTGAGATTTAGATTTGTATTCTTTGTAGCTCCTCGTTTTTTATATCAGCATTCCACAATCCCTAATCCACAATTCAGAATCTAGGATCTAGAATTAGATGTCTTGGTACAAAATATGAGAGGGAATTGCACTGTCTTGTCTTGTGTCTTGTGTCTTGTGTCTTGTGTAATTTTGTGAGGAGAGGAAAAATGATGCATGATGCAAGATGTTTCAGAGAACAGAGTTGTCTCTTTTTTTGTTTGTACAAGAAGTACGTGAGAAGACATTGTGTTGAGTTTTTTTGGATGGAAACTGGGATTGAAATACAAACTTTCTGCACATCCACATCCATATCCATCCAAATGTAAAAGAAATGACGGAATCAAGCCTTTCCCCACTTTCTCATGGTCTAATATTCTAGATTTGAAAAAGGGAGAGTGCACTGGAAACTGGAAGCTGGGAGCAAAATGAGATTTGAATTCCACTTTCTCTTCATTCTTTATTCTTCATCATGTTGATCGCTCCTCTTCCTTGTTCCTTCTAGATAGGACGGATTCAATTTCATTCTTGAAATTTTTGCTATCCTTCTCGTTTCATGGTTGAGTAGTTTTGATCATTTCCAGCTTCATGACACAGCCAAACAGAGCCAAACACACAGACTACAGACTACACAATCTTCATTTAGAATTCGCACAGACTTTCATTTTCCTCCATCGTCAGCATCAGCATCATCTTCTTCTTATTTCTATCCTCATCACTTTTCTCCATTCTAGTCTTCAATATCTTTTACATGTTTATTATACATTGTGTACAATCTACCAGCAACAAAATGTTAGTTTGTAGACTGATCATGTACAATGTACAGATGCAGATATTTATTACAACATGGAGCGATCAGCAAAACGTATTTCTAATAGAAATTGTCTACATAAAATAAACTACAATATAGAATATAGACTGTACACTTTACAAAGAAGATTGAAGAGTTTCAAAGTTTCAAAATTCTCTTGTTCGAGTTTCAGTTTCAAACGTCCAAATCCAAGTGGAAGTGGAAGTGGAGGTCGAGGTTATACTTGATCTCCATTCCACTTTACGACACTCATGCTGAAATGTGGATGTGGATGTGGAAATAAAAAGACCTTGATCCAAAGTACCACATCATCATTATCACAAGTATCATCATTATTATTATGTAGATTACATATGGAGCCTTACATGTTACATCATGTCATGAAAAATAGCAAATCCACAGCGGAAAACGGAAAATGGAACATGGGCCAAATCTCATGTACAATGTACAATCGACATTCTAAACTGTACACTGTACATGGCGAACATTGAAGTCAACGTGAAATTGGGAATTTGGAAATTTGGAAATATGAGTTTGAGTAGCCCGATATTGGAAATTGGATATTGGATCTTCTTCAATTATGATATGCACACAACCTTTATCTTGCTCAGACGACGACGGTGATAGCGAATACCATAACGATAACCATAACAGTAACGGTAATGATAACTTTAGACGGTGGTTGATGAAAATTGTTCCATTTTTTCATTATGTAATCCTATCCAGTTTCCACTATCCACTATCCAGACTCGAGTCTCCAGTCTCCAGGAGACAAGATCAACATTGACATTGGCTTGTCGTAACATGATGAAAAATTATTATTATTTTCTCCACATCATGGATATTTTTTCTGCTTTCACACACCAGAAACCAGAAGCCAGGGGAAAAAAGAAAGGGAAAACAGGGTTATCGACGAGCTCATTTCTGTGTCGTGTGTCTTAGCTTGTAGCCTGGTAGCTTGTACCAAATGCAAGCGTGCATACAAATGCATCCATTTTACGGTTTAAAATGCTTCTGTTTCTAGATGATGGAGAAAACTGGAGAAAGTTGTTGAGCCCGCATCTGAACTACTTTCTCCAAGGTTTATAGGCCAAACATAATTATATCCTCGTAGAAAAAGTAATAAACCATGTGTAATGTGTAGTGTGTAATGTGTAACGTGTATGCAGATGTGCAGATGTGCAGATGTGGAGATGTGGAGATGTGGAGAGTAGAAAGTAGAGAAAAAGAACAAGAGGAGAATCCATCTCATCTCATCGGCAGAGAGAGATAATGGAACGGAATGGAATCATGTTTACATAAATTTATGCATAAAGTGCACATGCAAATGGATAGGAGCGATTTCGGTGTTTGGAGTTTGGAGTTTGGAGTTTGAAGATTGGAGATTGGAGCTCTGCCATGTGTAAAAACTCAATGGCAGGATGAAAATGGATGGAATGTTCCCATTCTCCCAACCAAACCCAACCCAATCCAATGAAAATGAAAGAATCCTTCACTCAACCGAATCTGAGTTGAGGTGATTTCCAACTTCCAACATTCTCCATCATTTACTTGGATTCACCGTGGATAAGTCCGTACATTTTGTACATTGTGCACTGTGATTGTCTATAATATGCAATCCAACTGAGCAATTGAAAATTTAAACTGATGGCTTGGCCTCAAATCCCAAATCCAAATCTGATGTGCATGTCTTTTTCTTTTGTCTATTTACCCTTTGTCCTTTTCCAGATTCAGGATTTTGATACAAGATACAATGTACAATGTACAAGCGTCTGTAAAATATGCTACTTTTGATATTTGATGACTGCGTAAATGTTAAATGTCTTTGGTGCGTAAAAGAAATCAAAAATCAAAATTCAAAATAGCATGTCTTTTTATTCCATAGTCAATATTCAATTTCACTCCTCTCACTCAAACTGACACTTGAGAAAGAAAGCAATTCGAAATTGAAACAAAATACAAAATACCCATTTGGATTTGGAATTGGGTTCGGATTGAGATTTGAGATACTGATTTTCAGTTATCCCATTTCATACATTCTTCTTTCGTTTCAACTTAATTTCTCAAGGTTTCCCATCCTTTATCCATGTTTCTTTGCTCAATGCTCAATGCTCAATGCTCAATGCTCAATGCTCAATCAACCTGCAGCGTTTTATCTTACTCTGCCACTTCTTTGGCGAAATATTTACTCTGTCCTGTTGTGAAACAGTTTGATTCATCTTAAATCCTACGCCATTTGTAATTTGTACGCCTGCACTTTAGCTGCAAGAGCAAGGCAAAATTGAACACTGACCGTAGATTGAAAAACACTAGACACTAGTGACAAGTCACAAGTCACAACCGAACAATTCCCCGCCAATTTGATCTGATTCGTAAGATCCATTCGTCTGGTTAAAACAGTCATCATTTTCCATCCTTTTCCCAATCTCGCTCATTGATTTACAGTGTCTGGTCGATATTCCATATTCCATATTCGAGAGTTGAGAGTTGAGAGTCGAGAGTCAAAATTGTGTTTCATTCACTTGCGGTGTACAAGATGTGAAAATGGTGTATCTTTCCAATTATTATTATTATTACTTGTGCACCAAAAACAAATCAAAAACAAAGGGAAAATGACTTTACTTTTATTACTAATTATTTTTGTAATGAATGACAAAGACCCATTTTGAAAAGGGCAGAAAAAAGGGACAAAAAATACCGCAACAAACTATCAAACATGACACATGACAAGGACCATCATCGTCGTTTTTTGTCCAGACCCAGATCCAAATAACCATGGATGTCAATGCTGTTGTCTGATCTCTCATGTCTGATGTCCGATGGTATCTAAAGTTGTCTGAGGAGGGAGAAAACGATCACATAGAAAATAGAACATATCTAGAATCTAGAATCTAGAACGTGGAAAGATTCCATTAGTTCCCAAGATCCCAAGACAAAAAACTGCTGTTATGAAAAAAATGAGCCGTTGTAGCCAGTTTAGAGTACGAGTAGAAAGTAGAAAGTACCTAGAAAGTATGATGGTATCCATGGCGTCTATCAATCCACAATCCACAACGTAACTACAACACACATGTAGCACGGAGCATCAAGCATCAACATGGACGGATATAGACTGATGGGTTTCATTTGTATGGTTTTGACGGGTTCCAATTTCCAATGAATACTCCATCTCGATTCTCGATCCTCGATTCTCGACTCTCGATACATCGTTACATGAAGAGAGGAGAAAAGGAACCAAACGACCAACAGAAACTGAGAGGACGAGAAGGGAAAAGGAAGGAGGAAAAAACGGAAATGTCTGCTAAGACAGCAAAAAATGTGTGGAAAAAATGTTAGAGTATCTGCTATAGATTATAGAGGATGAAGAAAATAGAGGGAAAGTGTTCCACCTTTCATCTTGTGTAAACCCCTAATTTATATTTCAGTGCAGTGAGCATTGGGCATTGAGCATTGGGCAATTTGAAGTGTATGTATGTATTACGTCCACTCTATAGTCTATATAGTTGATAGTCTATAGTCTATAGTTAATAGATCCTAGATCCTACATATAGATGTACAATGTACAATGTATACTGAACATATGAGAATTTTTCCCCAGAAATTGAAAAATATATTTCCTGCTCTCATTTCCCTTCCGACTAGAGATGGATTCTCTCTTTTCTCTCCTTCTCACGACTCACGACTCAAGACTCAAAACTGGAACTGAACTGAGCTCCACTTTATTTTTATTTTTCAACTTGTGTTACTATTTTCCATGTACTTGTATCTTGTATCTCCTCTCTCTTGAGTATTTTCACTGCTCGTGTCTTTATTCTACTTTCTCCCTCCTTCGCTTTCTCTCTCTTTCTCCGTCTCTTTCTCTTTCTATAGAGAAATCTGTTTGTGATATTCCTAGAACTGTTAAACTTTGAAATTGGGCATGTTGAAAGATAAAAACCTCACCGTTCATCGTGTTTCACTCCTTTAGGCCAAGGATCAAACATCAAACATGAAACAGCAAGGGATGAGGGGAAGAAAGAGAAAAGGAAAAGAAATTTGTCAGCGTGTACATCGTCTTGTTCGGTGTTCGGTGTTCGGTGTGCATTGTGCATTGTGCATACTGCATACTACGCAACTATTCACCAAGAACGATGAGCGACGAACAGTGAACAGCATACATATGTTAGATGTGTAGAGAAGATGAAATGAAAGATGGAGCGTTTATTATATAACATGTAACTTTGTTCTTGTTCCTTGTGCCTTGTTAATTAATTAAGTTTTCCCGGTTCTGTTCTGTTTTGTCCTGTCGCTTGTACAGAAGTTCGAGAGAAATCCGGATCTTTATCTTCCCTCAAAGGCCAAGGTTCAAAGTGGGCCTCGCTACGGAAAAAATTGGGAAGGCTCAACTCCTCCTCATCCGACAAGCACGGATCAAAAGCTCTGGAACATCAAGCCCATCGTCATCAACAACATCACCTCGCCAAGTCTGCCAAATCCAGTTTGGAAGAAAAACGAAGTTTACTTCAACGGGCAAAAACCTTGTCAATCCTTCCAGTCAATCGTGGTCTCAAGGAGGAGGTCATCAAAAAACCCAAGGAAGTCACAAAACCGCCTGAACGTACGTACAAAACTATTTATACAAATTTACCCATTCCTAATTAGTCAAGAGTCCTTAGTCATTTCCTTGGTTCAAAAATTCAGAATTCAAAAGTGACTAATTTTTCCTATTTAAAATATTATATAGAATGAAAGTAAATTATATAATTTTTTTGTTTTTTTTTCCTGCTTAATTTTCAGTATTCAACGTGGGTGGGGAGATGAACATGATTCCTCTAGAATTTCTCATAGATATCAACGATCTCAAAATTTCACAATGAACCCACCCTTTTCAACTCATCCAACAGAGGAGACAAAAGTACTTTGATATTTCTCTTTTCTCCCACGAGTCACTGATTCTCATCCCAAATCAAATCCAACAGAATCCAATCCAATTCAATTCAACAAGCAACGACGTAAATAGAATTAGAAGTAGAAAATAGAAAATAGAAAAAAAGAAGACAGACTCCAAACTCTTAACTCCCGCACATACAAATGAATCTCCACTACCAAAAATAAACTAGTTCAATCTTGCCTCACGTCTTTTGTATGGTTTGGTTCAGTGTGTTTAAATCTCCTTTCCTCCATTTTTATCATGGGCACTCACTCTCCTCTTTTATTTATCTCTTAGACCTTTATAAATAATTCAGGGAATGATATTACACAATACACAACAAGACAAACGGAGAGTAGACCAACGACTTAAACGCTCAGAATCATTTATGAACATCTGTTTTCTTTGTCCACCATCAAGAATCTAGAATCTAGAATCTAGAATCTGGAATCCAGTGTCTTGTTTTTACTGTATCAAAATACACAATCTACAATCTCCAATCTCCACATCTCTACAATCTACAATCTAGCAAACCAGCTCCAACTTTCTTCTCCTCCATTTTCTCTTTTCCTTTTCCTCCAAGCCGAGTGAAGGATAAGTACAAAAACAAAGACGAAGACAACTGTACAAAATACTATATAAAGTACAGTAAGCAGAGTACACAAGACATAAGACGATATAAAATATATTGCAAAACCTACAGTCAGCAAAAATATTATCAACTCTGTTCATAAAGAAAGGAGATTCAGAGACAAGCTGCACTGCAGATTTATGCATTGTACAATGTACAAAGTACAAAGTACAAAAGTATGATATTATATACAAGTGTTTTGCTTTGTTTCTGTTTGAGAAAGGATACTCAACTTGACTGTCCTCATTTTGACTCTCAAAATCCCAAAACCAAAACCAAAACCAACACCATCCCCGATGCCAATGCAAACGACCATCAGAATCATACAGACATGGACGAGGAAAGAAAGAAAGAAAGAAAGAAAGTGGAAGACTGGAGGAAACTGAAAGTCAAAGTGGGAGAAGAAGCTGTAGGAATTTGAGCAAACATTTACTCTTCAATTGTACCTTCAAAGTTCATGTCACACATATACACACAAAATACATAGTACATAGTGCAACATACAGAATATAACATACAGCAAGAAGCAGCACAAGAACAGAATAGAACAGAAAAGCAAAAGTCTCTCTCTTTCTCTCTCTCTCTGTAGTATCAAGTATCAAGAGACTTGAGACTCGAGACTCGAGACTTGAGAGAAAAGGAGGAAATTATTACATTGAATTAAAGAAGAAAACTCCTACGTTTTCATGACTAGTTTCTTCATATTCTCATACAAAGAAAGTCAAAGTCAAGGAAAGGAGAAAAATATCTTCCCGAGAGTATAAAACCACTTACACAACTGTGTATATATACTAGTGCACTATTGACTATACTTTGTGGAAAAACACGGGATATGGAGCATGAACAGAGTTACCATTTGCCACTGGCCACCAGTTCTGTTCTGTCAAATAGCTATGATTCTAGATTTTATATTTTAGATTCTACGCGGCAGAATCTCCTTTTTCCTCTGCACATTATCCTGCAACTCTAATCTCTATAGTTTTTATTCTCGAGTCTCTATGTATACACGAGGCACTAGAATCTAGAAACTAGAAGCTAGAAAAACACAAACAACTTTGTCAAACCTAAAGCCCTATACGAAACTTATAAAACTAAAAACTCTTTAACAATTATTGCTGTAATAATAATGATAGGAAAAACACTATTCACTATTACTATGTCTAGTGTATTATGCCTAGTGTAATTATATTATACATGATATAAAATATTATATTATATTATATTATGAAGTATAATTTATTGTATTTATTAAATGAGATGATATGAAATAATATGTTTAAATTAAGAGTTAAGCTACTGTAATTTAAACTATGAATTATGAAAAATTATTATAAAATATGATGGTAATATAATATTATACACAGTAAAAGCAAATTATTTTCATGAGAGAATGACTGGAAAGAACAAGTGCAAACAAAAGGAAAATTAAATAGTAAAAACTTTTATTGTACTCTACTCCAAAGTGTCTGTAGTCCTAAAAGTTAACATTGATTTTAGACATTAGAATTTGTTCCGTTCCCAATTCCCAATTCTCAATTCTCAACACGCATTTTATTTTGTACTCCATGTATAAGGCGAGTCATCGGATGCTTCAAACAAATAATTCGATATGCTGATTTCCTTGAAATTTGGCGCGAGTTGTTCTATGCCATCTACATTTTTGGCACAAACTAAAATTCTTGCAATAAACTTAGTTTGTGCCAAAAATGTAGATAGCATAGCACAACTCGCGCAAAATTTCAAGGAAATCAGCATATCGAATTATTTGTTTGAAGCATCCGATGACTCGCCTTATCCATGTATTTTAATATATGTAAAATGTACATTGTACATGTTTATGCATATTTCATACACTTTACGCTGTGCACTGTCCATTTTCATTTTGAACGCTCAGTTCACAAGTTCATATTTTTTCATGCTTTTTTCCACCAGGATCATTTGCATACATTTTTCAGCCTTTTTCCTCTTTCCTTTACTTACCATTGACAACTGACCTGAGAAAACTAACTTGACGACAAACTTGATTTTAAAATCTTTCAGTACATTAGCAAATTTTACCGGATTAAAATTCTATTATATATTATGATATTGAGAAAGCTTTCAACCATTTTAAAGTAAACCCACCCTCTTGTTGCGTACTTTGCGTACCTTGTCGTTGTATCCGGTAGTACGTCTCATGACTCATGAAACATATGCCAAGTGAAGAAAAAATTGGTTTTTCCTAAGAGTTTTCAATGGCTTTTAGGTTTTAGGTTCGATTGAGTAATCCTGTTCAGGAAGGCACAATGAACAACGTATCTATGTATCTATGTGTAAAATAACTCGTTACTATACAAAGTACTTTTACACGAGATCCGAGACCCAACATCCATGAGACGGAGCCGAGACGGAGAATGCAAAATACACACTTAGCATATAAATTCGGATGGACATAAAATACGAGTAAAGTGTCTGCCGTTGCCACAGTAAAGAGTAACGAAATACTAAATGCAGCACAAGAGAAACATATGTGCATTTTACATACTTGACCCCTCTTCGACCGACACCCAAACCGAGTGTCGAGTGTCGAGTTCCGAGTTCTCAGTGTAGAAGACATGAGAGTTGAGAATGCAGCCATTAACTATTTATCCAATTGACGACCAGGGAAAGATAAGTATGATGGGAAAGTTGACTAACTGTAAGTGTATGTCTCTACTTTGTATTTTGTATTCTCCGTCCGTCTCTTTTCTCCTTATTCACTTTCTCCTTCTCCTTCAATTCAACTCTTTATTCTTTATTCTGTATTCTGTAGATTGTAGGTCTACACAAAACAGACAACAGACTGACGATCGTCTTTATTCAAGTGCTCCGGTATTCAGCATTTTGTATTCAATATTCAAGACATGGACAAGAGTTGCTGGGTGATGTACACAAAGGACAAAGAGTCTAACTTATGAAAGGATGGATGGATGAGCGAATGAATGAATGATGGTCTCTCTCTCTCTCTCTCTGCACCGCGCTTTTACTGATATTCCCTTCCATTTTCCGCTCTCTAGTCTACATGAAACATACTTGTAGAGTGTACAGTGTACACTGTAGATTTAAGATACATTCTAGATTCTAGATTCTAGATTCTAGGAATAAATAACTGACAACTGAACTGACGTGGTCTCGGAATTCCGAATCTCCTACTTGATGCTATTGCCTAATCCTAAATACTAAATACACAATACACATACATGTATTTATACTCTCCCTCTTTTCAAACTAAATGTACTTTTACCATTGCCAATTCACAATTTATGTACATGTATAAAGTGTCAAGTATCAAGTATGAAGTTGGATGTGAATGCATATGACATGTTGAATTCCATCTTGTACCGATTTTGATCCTGGTTGTGTCAATTTGAAATTTTGAATACACAGTCTTATCGTTTATCGTTTATATCGTCAGTCCCAGCTCCCAATTTCCAGTGTTAAACTTTCAACTTTAAGTTTAGATTAGTTTAGTTTAGTTTGGAAATGCATAAATAATACACTGGAACTATTCCAAATTTCCAATTCCACATTCAAAACAGGGCAAAAACATTTAGCTAAACTTTATGCAAATGGTAAACAGAGGAGAAACTTTAGTCAGAGAGTGACGTGTTTGTCTGTATTCGTGTTCTCTGTGTACAGTGCAGTGTACAATTTACATAATACACATTTTAATTCTTTCTGTATTTACCCGTAAGAAAATCGCCCGCCGAGTCAATGCCAGATGTTTATATTTCCTCCTCCTGTAGAATGTAGAATGTAGAATGTGGGTTGGAGATTGGAGATGAATGTAGGATGCCGTTTATCCTTACAACGAACAAGGAGCAACGTACATACACCGTTAACGTTTAGCGTTCAAAGGAAACTTTCTGTAGACTAGAAAACTAGAAAAGATGGCAAATGGAAAACCCGGAACAGGGAAATAAAGTTGAAGCCAGTATTTATGTTGTGCACTTTCTTTCCTCAACATGGAATTTGAGTCTTTTCCTGGTCATTCTTCCCGGCTGTGTATTAAATACACTGTACACTGTACACTGCACATTTTGTATTGTATATGCTTCGTAGCATCTGGCATCAATGAGAAATATAGTTTGCTTCATCATTTTGTCTCATCTCATCCAAACCTGCCATTTGTCTCATGCTCAGTGCTCATGTATCATCTATCATATGAATCGTTATTATGCATCCACAATCTACAATCTACACTCTACACTCTGCACTCGACTACTTACTTTTATGTTAGATACTAGATACTAGATACATTGATCCACATATCAGTGGTAAATGGTAAATGACTAACATCTTCATCTAGTTCATCGACATTCTTTTGCAAATTGCAAAACCATGACAACGACCATTACAATGACAAGTACAGATCACAATAATTATTTTTTATCTCCAATCTCATTTGATGTCTACTGTCTATACTTGTATGTTTATTTCTAAGACTTTTGACCTTTGACCTTGTTCCTTGTTTTGAGTGTAGAAATATGATTATTTTTATTTTATTGTTTATAAGGTGTAGAGTAGCGAGAAAGAGAAAAAATGTTGGTCCATGAAGTTAGGAAAATACTATCGCAGTATGCCTTATTCTCTCAGTATGATTTGTTATTTGTTGGTTCATGTTGACTGTTGATGTTGCCAGGGACATCCGAATCTAAAATCTAAAATCTAGAATCCTCAAATTTCAAACATCTTTACTCTACACTCTATACTCGATTTTCTATACATAGCTTGTCTCATGTATTTATGATTTGTGTCATAACCTAATAAAATACC
Organism: Sminthurinus aureus; assembly: GCA_034698265.1. Taxonomy (NCBI): domain Eukaryota; kingdom Metazoa; phylum Arthropoda; class Collembola; order Symphypleona; family Katiannidae; genus Sminthurinus; species Sminthurinus aureus. Next base: position 71,558 of record JAQGBH010000114.1, read on the forward strand.
TACAACCTAAAGACAACAGACTACAGCCTACAGCATACAGTTTATGATCTCAAGTTAAAACTTACAACTTATGAGCAATCAAAATTCAAAATGATGATAGGCAAAACGCAAAAGGATAAGCCACGTTTTCTATGCAGTATAAAATATAAATAAAGGATAAAGGGACACGTTACAAACTCTCCCATTTTCATTATTATCTCTATGCTTTTCATCCATATTACTCAGTTTTATGCTGCGTGCAGTGTATTGTGTATTGTACACTTTTAACTTTAAATTACAAGCTCATATTTGTTCATAATGATGCAAAAGTCGCAGGATGGAACCTCATAAGTTTACAAGTCGTAAACAAAGCCTCGTCTACTTATGATTAGCTTGGGTTGAGTTTTGAGTTCCTGTTTTGTCATGTTCTGTGCAATTCTGTGTTGTGACTGTAGTTTGTAGACTGTAGACTGTGGATAGATATAGATAGATGTATGGTGTATCACCATGGAAACTATGTACTAAATATAATATGAATTTTATGCTTTTCCTCCCTGTTTTATAGAGACGAATTTACAACGTACAATGTACAGAGCACAAAGTGAAAGCGTAAGCACACAACTACATATTTAATGAGTACAAATGGTGAAGCAAACTTGTGTGTAGTGTGTACGACGTACGACGTAGGATGTTTAGTAAATACCTAAACTGTAGATTGTAGATTGTAGATTCTACATTGTACATTGTACAAAGATGGTACACTTTGAACGTTTGTAGTTTGTACAGGACCTATGTGATTGTATTTTGTACCTGGGACCTGGATAAATTTATAATTTATCTGTAATGGAGAAAGTGGATTCGTTTTCCTCCAAATAACTCTAGAATCTAGAGCATAAATATGTTACGTGCATTGTACAATGTACAAGCTACAGACTTTTGATTCTGACTGTGACCTCTACTCTCTACTCTCTACTATGAACGAAAACCACATCAAAATTGAATACACAGTCAGTATTATGTATACTGTATAATGTATAATGTATAATGTGTAGGGAGTAGGTAGGCTATGCTCTCAACTCTTAAATGTATATATAGGATCTCGGTATCTAGTACCTACGTCTCAGAGTCAAGTGTAAAAAGTACAGAGCACAAGCTTTATAAAATTTGGTTTTACACTCTTTCACTTCGTATTTTCTATCTGGTATCTAATGAAAGCGATCGGAAATAGCCAAAAGGTGTACAACATTCCAAGATCTAAGTTCTACCTTTTTCAGAATATAAATTAAAATATATGCATTAAAATCCTTAACTTGCCTCTTTTTATTTCCTGTACATAATGCATAAATTATGATGTAATTTGTAGATTTGCTCCTATTTTGATTTCGAGGAAAAGCTGTAAATAAAGAATCAAATTTACTATTTACTAAGATGAATGAAATACTCGAATCGTATTTGTATTTTAGGTTTTAGGTGGTATTTTAGTAAAAGGATTATTTGTACTTTGTATTTTGTATCATGCCCGGATTTAAGTTTTCGTTAGGTGATGACGTGAAGGGATGTGTAATGTGTAGTTTGTAGTTTGATCCTATCACCAATCGACAACTTGACATATAAATTACACTTACTGAGAATCTAATATAATATCCTTGGGTGCTACTGCCTACTATCTACTGTTTGAAGTGAGTAGAGAATATAGGGTATAGAGTATAGAGTATAGGCAAATACAGCATGGATGGAAATTTATGTTTTTATACAGTGTTTTCCTTACAGTGAAACATTATACATATAATGTATATACGTGTATACATACGTAGAAAATAATAATACACGGATAAAATACATGCCAATGTATCTTGTACATATTACATAATGTGATATGACACATGATAAGGGAGAGGAAGTTTTCTAGTTAAAGTTGGAATTCAACTTTCCCTGTCCTATTTACTAGATAGACATCCATGTATGCAACTACCTATACACGAGTCGTGAGTCGTGAGTGTACATTCTACATTTATCAACAGTGTAATAAGATATGAGCTATGCTATTTTGTGTCATGTATTATGTCATCATGTGCCCTATTCTATCCTATCCTATCACATCATATCATACTAAATAAAGCTTGGAGGTTACCCAGAAAAAAATCCATTAGTGAGTGAATGCTTCGAGAGAGAGAGAGGGAGAGAGAGATACTACTGTCATTATGCAATGCACTATCTTGCCTTTGCACTCTGTCAGCCTTTCTCTCTTTCTCTCTCTTTCTGCAGAATGGTGGTGAACGGGAATTGGGAATGGAGAAAGTCTTTACCTTTATCACCAATGAAACAGTAAACCAACTAATAAGCAGCCGCACGTCACGTAAATAGGACCAACTATTACGTGACAAATTGGAGAAAAAAGTACAAGAAAAACTTTTCCTAATCAAGAGTAAGGTACATCCACATGCAGCTAAGAGACACAGAATACAAAATATAGAAGACAGGGTGAAAATGGTGGAGTGGCGTGATGACACTTTTTTTACATTACCATGTATATATTATGTAATATGTAAAGTTTACACGTGTACACTGCACCCACAATACGTAGCCTTGTTTCTTGTTAAAAAAGTTTGGTCACCATACCATATTTTCTTTTGAACACCTTTTCGGTTTTTGAAACTAGTAATACGTCATTTTTTATCATACATTCAATTATTTTATTAAAGTGCAGTATAAGAATGTAGGTCAATAAATTTCGAAAAAAAAGCTTTCCCCTTTCTCCTCTATGCAATTATTGACGTAGATATGTACTGGTTTTCTCTAATATATCCTAGAATCTAGAATTCTCAAGAAAGCCTGACAATTGACGATTGTCGAAGCAAATATCTTGTTGAACGTACCCAGATATTTATTGGACTGGAGAGATGTACAATGTACAGGGTCGACAGCATGACGCAATGTGTATTCAAGCATATTCAAGCAACAACCTATATAATTTGTAGTTTATGTACCTGTGTCAAATATTGTAAAATTCCCTTTCAATACTTTTAACAATCTATCATTTTGTTGTAATATTTGGCTAATTCCATTTCAACACGACCACAAAATGCGCACGAAAAATTGCAAAATCACATGGTTACCACTTGAATAAATT